>VZQC01004376.1:4680699-4740699 GCA_009823505.1 Rhizomys pruinosus
CTCTCTCTCTCTCTCTCTCTCTCTCTCTCTCTCTCTCTCTCTCTCTCTCTCGGCTTCCTGTGCTCATTGTAAGATGTGAACCTTGGCTTTCTGCTCCAGCTCTTGCCACTATGCCTCCCACCACAATGGACTCTAATTCCCTGGAACTGTCAATCATAAGCTCAAATAAACTCTTCCTTTTATAAGTTCCCTTGGTCATGGTGGTTTTATCACAGCAACAGAAAAGTGACTAATACAGTTTTTTTGGTACCAGAGAGTAGTCTAGGCTGTTGGCTGTGAAGAACCTGACTATGTGGATGTTTGGAGAAATGTGGAAGACTTTGGAACTTTGGGCTAGAAAAACTGTTGACTGCCGTAAGGAGAGCTTAACGGGCCATTCTAGTAGAAGCCTAGAAGAAAGCAATGCTGAGAAAAATGTATTTTCAGAAAAAAATAAGGACTTAAGCAGCAACTGGGATATTTTGTCAAAGAGTCTGGCTGGAGTTTGCCCACAGCCCAAATGCTTGCCTGAAGCTAAGTTGAAAAGCAGTGGACTAATGTCTTTGGCAGAGGATATTTCAAGACAGCCTAATGTAGAAATGGTGGCGTGGCTATTAATGGCAAATATTATACAGATCTACAGTGAAAAAGAGCAAATGGGGAAGAAAGAAATGCAGAATGCACAGTCTGGATTGGAAAAGAGCACTAGGGAGATTAATGTTGGAGCCAAAGCATGTGAAGGAGAGAATCCCATTGATAAGGAGATTAAAGTGATTAAGGAGAGGCCTAGAGATTTCCAAGTAAACAACAGAAACAGTACCTTGGGGGCAAGAACACACCCAGTTAAGCCTCCAACTTTTGAAAGGAAAATACTGAAAGGGCAGAGAAAAATTGTGAATGTGGTTGAAGTAGGCCAGGGTCCATCCCAAACTTGCAGCCATACTCAGCAGTTTCATTCACATGGAGTTGGCTTTGGAGGCATGAAGGATGCAAAAGTGAAGGGGATCATCAGTTCTTCCTCTGCGGTTTCAGCGAGCTGCCAAGGCCAGGCAGAAGGCAGCAGGGACGTCCCTGCATAAAGAAGGCCCTGATAGGCCATTGTGTGAAGCTGTGAAGGTAAAGCCTGGTTGGCAGCAGAGACCCCAAGAAGACATTGGAGATGCCAGAGCTGTGAGATATTTGCCAAGGAGAGCTGCATACAGGGAGTGGTACCAGCCTAAGGAAGAGATGTATGTTGCTCGCAAAGCAGGAAGAGTTGAGCCATCTAAGTCCTGTGGAAATAAAGTCCCAGAAGTCCCACATGGAGCTACTGGACTTGGTGTTTGCCCTGCTGGTTTTCAGTCTTGTTTTGGTCCAGTATTTCCTCACAATGCCTCTATTCCTGCCTTTTGGAATGGGAATGTGTATTCAGTTCCACTGTGTGTTGAGAGTATGTAATTTGTCTTTTGATTTTACAGGAGCTTACAGTTAAGAGATTAGCCTGGGTCTCAGAAGAGACTTTGGACTGTAGACTTTTGAATAGAATTGAGATTGGTAAAGACTATGGGGACTTTTAAGGTTGGACTAAATGCATTTTGCATTTTATATGGTCAGGAGCCTATGGGGGCCAGGGAGTGGGATGTGGTGGTTTGAATGAAAATGTTTCCCATAGGCTTCAAGTATTCAGACATTTTGTCCCCAGTTGGTGGTGCTGTTTTGGGAGATCTTAAAAGGTGTGGCCATGCTGGAGGAAGTATATCCCTGGAGGTGGGCTTAGAGAGTTTAACAAGCCTTGCTAGTCTCCAGTGGCTCTCTCTTGGCTTCCTGCACTTATTGGAAGATGTGAACCTTGGCTTTCTGCTCCAGCTCCTGCCACCATGCTTCCCACCACAATGGACTCTAATTCCCTGGAACTGTCGATCTTAAGCTCAAATAAACCCTTCTATAAGTTCTCTTGGTCATGGTGGTTTTATCACAGCAACAGAAAAGTGACTAATACAGTAGTCAAGTCACGTGACTCCAGAACTCCTGTGACTCCTACCTGCCTCCCATGACTTTCATGGCATGCTGGGGCAGATCCACTGGAGCAACATGGAATTCTAGTGGGTTAATGACTTACTTCTTTTCAGAAAAAAAAAAGTGTGCATATTTTACTTTAGGATTAGGTATTTCTACAGTGGGAATTTCAGGGAAATTCTCTCCAGGGAAAGCAGCCCCTGTGCACAGCCTCCTGGACTAAATTCTTCCTCCATACCATGTGGAAAGCACTGAAGTCTGAGTGTTTTCTCCTGTGACTTAAAAGTAGCGGGACTCAGCCAGGTGTGGTGATGGAACAAGCCTTTAATCCCAAAAAGACAAAAAAAAAAAAAAAAAGTAGCAGGACTCAATTTTCTTTTTAATCAGATGGAACTTTTGAAATTTTTCAAAATATAAAATGTGCACATCTGAGGCTAATTTATATCCAAACCAGACTCTCCTGAAGACCAAAATTCAATTAAAAGTAGTCAGAAAATGCAGGAAACAACCCACACCTTGGTTTTTATGCTATCACCACTCAGGCTTTCTTGACTTGCACTTTCCTTCCTGTTTTTGTCTTATCCACACAATGCCCCTCACAAGGCACTGCAACATTATTCAGATGAAATATGTTCAAACCACACAATGAAATGAATGAATGCATGAAATTAACACAGAGACAGGATCCTGAGGAGAAAATGCGACTGGAAGAGGCCCAGCACTCAGTTTGCTAGTGACCCTGCAGAGTGCTGGCTGTGCGGCCTGCCGCTGCTTTGCTTGAGCTACCTTCTTCTCCTTTGTGCGATGATACAGATTACATAGTTTCTGATCCAGTGCAAAAATCATGGAATCTGGAATTTCCAAATACTTATCAACCAGTTACTAGATTGGAGCTCAATAGACTCTTTTTTTTTTTTTTTTTTGGTCTTTTTGAGACAGGGTCTCCCTTTAATCCCAGCTGCCCTGGAGCTCACTGTGTAGACCAGGCTGGCTTGAACTCAGAGATCCACCTGCCTCAGTCTCCTGAGTGCTGGGATCAAAGGTGTGTGCCACCACACCCCACCTGCCTCAGACTCCTTCAATAGTCATTTTTTAAAAAGTAGCTTTTTTATAGTTTTTTAAAGACAGATTATAGGTTGGTGATGGGGCATTCATATGTAATCTCAGTACATGAGAGATTAAGACCATAAGCTTTAGTGGTAGCTACTGTTACTTTAGACAAGTTATAAAAAATTATTTGGATCATAATAGAACAGTTATGAAAACATAATTTTGGGACCTTGTGAGATAGGAATAAAAGTGGTTTATGACAAATATATGATGTACTCTGCAGATAGTGGTTTCAAAAGTTGGCACCACTTATTACCAATGCTTAAGAGAAACAAGTTACAGATGATGTCTATAGCTATGGAACTATTTAAGTATAAGCCTCTTTGGAAAAAAAAAAAAATAATTACTGTTGTTTTTTCCTGTATCAATCACTGGGTAACTTTACCACTAAGATTCTCTCCTTTGTGTCTATGAAATCAAGATATGATGAGTAAAATCCTTAAAGGCTTAAATTATATATAAATGTAAGCTATTGGTATAGTGTGTCAAAAATTATTTGGAGAGGCATGTGAGATTTTTCTCTGCTTAAAGGGAACATTTCAATCTTCTGAAAAACTTACTATCAGATTTGGTCATCACCTCCCCCCCCAAAAAAAACCTGTTATTATGAAAACATTAGAAGAGAGATAGCCTAGCGGTTAAGAGCACCAACGCTCTTGCAGAGGACCCGGGTTCGATCCCCAGCACCCACATGGCGGCTAAGAACCGTCTGTAACTCCAATTCCAGGAGAACTCCAGTTCCAGGGGAATCCAAGACCCTCTTCTGACCTCCGCGGCATTGCACGACATGGGTGCACAGGCCTGCATGCAGACAGTACATTCATACACATACAAAAATAAATAAATAAATAAATAAATAATTAAAAAAAAAAAAAAGGTAGAAAGAGAAACTGAGTTTATCATTGGCATGTGTGAGAGACCCCCACCCAAGTCAAATACCAAAATTCAGGGAGCCAAGAGCCCACCCCCAAGGGACAGTGAATTGCTCAGCCAGGATTGGAAAGTCACTGCTCAGTGTCACTGGGCTTTGTCACTCTGGAGCTGGAACCAAGAACATGCAAGGAATGTCTGGGGTCAAGGTCACAGTGATACCCATAGGACAAGAAGGGCAAGCTTCAAAGTTGAGGAAATGCTGGTAATTATTGATCTTAGTGAAAGAAGCTAATTAGTAGATAGGTGAACATGGATTTATTTTGAATATGAAATCATCCTTTGCTTTTAAGAAGGCAATCAACAGAGCCCAGCTTTGAGCACTGCTTTTTCTTGTTGGCTTTAAAAATAGGAATAGACTGTTTTCATGTATTAACTGTTTAGAACACTAACTGCTCCCTGCTCAGGAGACAGGCAGGGTGTCCTGGCAGAGATGCATCATGAACACCATAGAGAAGGGGCTGAGGAATACAGGGCAAGACCCATGTTGCCGAATCAGCAAAACTGCCTTCAAAATGCAAAGGCAGGCAGAGTGTTGCCAGGAAGCAAGCATATCGCCAAAGGGCATGAACAGCTTCTCTCCCAGCTGCTAAGCAAAATGAGTTTCTCATGGTTGGTGCTCTGCCTACCCTCCTGTCTCACCTCATGCCGAGAAATCTGTGCTTGCAGTTCCTGGATGTTACTGGTGGCCACAGGTTTGTCCTCAATCTCTCGGTGAGCCTCTTCGATCAGCTGCCGTAGCTGCTTCATTTCCTGCTCATACTGCTCGTACTGTACCACAGCCTCCTTGGAAAAGAAAAAAACATAATGAATGTTTTTTTTTTTTTTTTTTTTTTTTCCCTGTATCAGTTACTGAGTAACTTTACCACTAAGATTCTCTCCTATGTGTCTAAGAAATCAAGACATGATGGGTAAAATCCTTCAAGGCTCAAATTCTCAACTGTCACTTAGGTAAATCAAATCTCTCTTTTCTTTCAAAAATTATAGTAGAGCTGGGCGTGGTAGCACAGGCTTTTAATCCCAGCACTTAGGAGGCAGAGGCAGGCGGATCTCTGTGAGTTCAAGGCCAGCCTGATCTACAGAGTGAGCTCCAGGTCAGCTGGGACTAAAGGGAGACCATGTCTCAAAAATAGCCCTCCTAAAATTATAGAATTATTAATAAAGCGAAAATGGCTAAGCAGCTAGGATTCTCTCTCTTTTCTCCCTACTTGGCCTGTTTTGCAAATGAAAGGTGAGGGTCGAAGTTGGAGCACTATGGACAAGCTTGCTTCCTTTCTCCATAGATGAAATACTGAGTAATGGGCCAGGGAGATGGCTGAGTTTGTAAAGTGCCTGCCATGCTAGGCAGGGAGTTTGCATTTCCAGCACCCACATACAAAGCCAGGGAACCTCAGCACTGAAAGGGAAGGGGGCCGAGGCAGGAGGGTCTCTAGAGCTCATTGGCCAGTCAGCATAACAGAACCCATGAGCTTCATGTTCAGAGAAAGAGACTCTGTCTCAAAAAAAGGCATTCAAGGGCTGGAAGGATTAGCTCGGCCATTAAAGGCTCAGGCTAACAAACAAAAATTGAGAAAGGCATTCAACTCTGACATCTAGTGTACACATACATGGACATTCACACATGTGCACGTGCACACACACACGCACACACAAGCATGTACATATGCCAAACATGCACACATTTAAAATAAAATTTTAAATACTGAATAACATGATACCCAACAAAGAACAGCAGTAGGCAATAAAAACACAAATTGTATGTGACTTGTCCACCGCAGGGACTCAATGTCTAACAAATTACAAAGTAATGAAGGAGCAAGGATGGTTAATCAAATGATCAATTCTGATTTTAATGGGATTCGGATCTAGACAAAGCTGGTAAATATTATTTTGAAAGGAAATGTATAATAAGTAGCATTGTTTCTTCATGAAAATGTTTTTTCTTTTGTTAGTCATAGAGACATAGGGTACACTCTCAGGCCAGAAAATACATTTAACGATTTAATGAACTGAAATATTAAAATCTGTAATACCTAAGAGTAAGTCCATATTACTGGGTTCTAGGTTATTTTCAGGTGAATGAAAGATACCCCAATACATGACATCATATAAAAGTCATTCTTTATTCTTAAAAAGTCACCAAAAGATAGTTTTCACTGAAGGATAGTTTTTAGACAGCTTCCCCCAGGCTTTTGTGACTGATCCAAAAGACAACATTTTACTCTCCTGATTTTATATAACACAACCAACTCTCAAACTTAGCCCTCTGAGTGTTTTGATGGCTGAGCCCACACAATGCTAAGAAAAGCAGCCCATGACTCATGGACCCTGCTGGCAGAGCCACTTGCACAGCTGCACTTGCCTGCATGATGTTGCACTGCTGGATGGCCATGTACTGCAGCCGACTGGCCTCCTCCTGCAGCCTCAAGGCAGCGTGGCACAGCGGCAAGCTGGCCACCACGTTCTCGGGGATCCGGAGGGCACTCTGGCTCAGCTGCACGGCTTGCACTTTAGACTTCAGGGATTCCATCTCAGACAGCAGGTGCTAGAAGGGCGAGGTCAGAGTTCGCACCTTCAGTACTTCACCATGTATTACATAAACAAAAGACCCTGGATTACAGTTAAAGGTCTATACAGCTTGTAAGGAACATATTTTTTAAAAACTACATTCATGTTAAGATTATCACTGATTTAGAATTCTTTTTTTTTTAAACATAGGTCCCAACTCATTCTTTCTAAATTATTTTGTGTACATGTGTGTGCATGTTCATGTAGAAGTACACATGTGGGGAATACCTTGAGGTTTTACATCTATGAGTGGGCACAGGACAACCTTAGGTGTTATTCTTCAGGAGGTGGCTTCCTTGCTTAGATAGGGTCTCTCACTGACCTGGAACTGGCCAAGTAGTCTGCACTGGCCAATGAGTCCCAGGTATCTATCAGTGTCTACCTGCACTGAGATTACAAGTGCAGGACACCATGCACACTTGTTTTTAACCTGTCCTGTAATTCTTATTTATTTTTAGATTTTATTGTCTAATATTTTTATTGACTTGTGGACTTCATACAATATACTTTGATCATATTTAGGCTCCCACTACCCACCACCTTGCTATCCCCCCAGCTTCATGTCCTCTATTATTGTCTTTTAAGTCTAATCTGTAATTTCCAAAATGCTCTTGGGTGTGTGTCCATCTACTGGAGTCTGGTCAATCCACCAGGCATCACAATAGTAAGGAAAACAGACTCTCCCTCTACGAGCATCTGTCAATTGCCAAAAGATCCTCGGATACAGTTGGGGCTTCCTGCCCCCCCCCCCCATGCTGGGCCTCTGTCCGGAATGCCCAGCTTTTATCATGGGTTCTGGGAATTAAATCCTGGTGCTTGCTCTGCTGACAGAGCCATTTCCTTTGCCCATCCTAAATTATTTTTCTTACCTGTCGATGAGACAGTTGCTCCTTCAGACTAAGGCGTCCAACTTCTGGAGAAGTCAGAGTTGTCTGGGCTTGTTCCAAAGCTGCTTGTAAGTTTCTCAGCTCTGATTCAAATTTTTTCATATCCTGGAGAAAAAAACCCACTTGAATATCAATATATCGCATTTGAAATTCAAAGTCATAGGTGAAGAATATCATCACAGTCAAGAAATCATCACATCACGGATGAATATTCTTTCCCATGTTTTACCTTGGCTGCGTCTTGGAGATTCTGCAATCGAACTCTGATGATCTGCCGTAACTCCTCAGTCTCCCGTCCCAGTTCCGCCACTTGCTGAGACATTCTTTCTGTATGGTACACACTAGTGATGTATTGTAGTTTCTCAGCCATTGCTTCTAGATCACTGTCGATTTCCTCAGATTCTTCTAACAGGCTCTGGGGTGAATTGTTGATATTCATGAAACAGGTACCCAGGCAGAGGGATGCAACCATCATGAATAGTGTGTTACAAAGACCAGCAGAGTGAGAAGGGAGCAAGATCTAAGCTACGTTCTTTTTTTTTTTTTTTTCTTTTTGAACAGGGTCTCCCTATAGCCCCAGCTGTCCTGGAACTCACTCTGTAGACCAGGCTGGCCTTGAACTCACAAAGATCCGCCTGCCTCTGCCTCCCAAGTGCTGATCTAAGCTACATCCTATACTTCCCTTGTATGCATACTGCAGGGTCTTGTGTGTATGTTACAGTGTTTCACCATCGCACTGCTGTGACCCTAACTTAGAACCTATGTATTGTTATCCTTGTTTCAAAGAAAAGCAAGAATTCAGGAATCTTTTTTTTTTTTTTTTGTCTTTTTGAGACAGGGTCTCCCTATAGCCCCAGCTGTCCTGGAACTCACTCTGTAGACCAGGCTGGCCTTGAACTCACAAAGATCCACCTGCCTCTGCCGCCCAAGTGCTAGGATTAAAGGCGTGTGCCACCACGCCTGGCTTGGACATTCTATCTTGATCACATTTCTGGGACTGCCTTTTCCCATATTTAAACTAAAGAAAGATTGTTCAGCTCTCAGATTACAAGTAATATTTAAGTGCCATAAGAAATAAAAATAAGCAAGCACATTACAAACAAAAACCTTTGAGTTCTTGTTTTAAGACAGAGAGGGAGAAGCTACTTGCAGTGTTGAGAGAAGAAAAGCACAGTCCCTAGCATTCAGCCCACATCGGCTGTGGAGACTAACAATAATACAAGTGTTCAGGATGGATATACAAACACACATCCAAAAATGTATTACATGAAATAAAGAATGAAAGGGATGACTCAGGCGAGATGTGTTACAACTTTCTGGATGGCTGAAGGAAGACCCCATGGAGCTCACTGAGAAAGCTGTTAACATTTTGACAAATGCCAAGGAAGGGAAAGACTTTTCACATGGAAGGAACAGCACATGTAGAGGTACAGAGGTGGGCAGACGGCAGACACAGAACCCAAGGTTGCAGAGATGTATGCTGAGCAACAGAAGAAAGAGGGGATGGGATTATTTTAGGCAATAGATTAATTTCATATAAAAGAAATATTTTTCTTCTCACAATGTTTATATAGAGGAGGGCTCTCTGAAGTAGCCTCTACCAGCTGAATCCCCTCCCAGTTTCCATGCAGACAATCTGAGGGCCAAAGATTGCTTTCCTTTACTATAATGTAGTCAGGCAGTCCGGCTGCTCACGTCATGAACACTAGGGCCCTTGATGCCTCCATTCCCTCAGCTACATCAAGTCGTCTCTAAGATGGGGAGTTCTGGCTCTCAGTATCTCTTGACGTGGTGTCCATCTTCAAAGACAAGCCTGTCCTTTTCTGTTAGAGCGTGGAAGCTACCTCTTCTGCTATCTCACATTAGCAATCTTCTTTCCACAGACTTTTGTTTAAATTTCTGAAGCTGCACCTTGAACTTCCCTCTTGCAGTGCCAGCAAGAAGGCTCAGTGGGGAAAAGCCCGTGCTGGACTAGCCTGATGACCTACCTGATGCCTGGACCCTATGGTGGAAGGAAAAAGTAACTTCTGAAAATTGTTTTCTGACCTTCATGCATGTGCAACAGTCCATGTGATTCTTCATTCACACACACAAACACACACACACACACACACACACAGTAGATATCTAAAATTCTACTACAGTTATTAACCACACACCTATTTTTTTTTTTGCATTTTGAAGTATACACTCCTTAAGGAAGATGAGAAGTGTAATTAACAGATTAGAACTTTGATGTCTTCAATATTCACCATAGATTATAGTAACTGGCTTTCTAAAAGATTCTGCCACATTACCACTGGTATTCGGAAAATACCATTAACTTCACAGTTAAAATTCTCTTTCCTTTCTGTCCCGAATTCTGCATCTTCAGCTTCTAATGAGGTTGGATGTATTTCTATTGTTTACAAGTCAATTGTAATATAAGCCTATTGTACAATGAATGAATAGAGTTGTTTTAGAAATGTATCTTCAAAGAATGCAAATAATATGGCTTAGAAGCAGAAGTTTATAAATAGGGGGAAATTAAGTGTCACTGAAACATTATAAGATGGAAAAAGTTATCTAGAAGCATGTCAAGTGGAATGAGAAAAAGGGGGTGAAATTAAGGTAAGTCCTACAGGAAAATCTGGAAGACCCGAGGATATTCCTGTCACCTAAATGAACGTCAGTTTGTATTAGAAATCTTCATTTAATCCAATCATAAGTTACAGAAAGGATGAACTAATTTCCGGATAATATGACTAAAAGAAAAGGAACTTTTGTCACATAACTTCAGAGGAAATGAGGTAATGTATCCACCACGTGATGCAGACATGGTCTGTCCTCATCTGCCCCTGGCCTGCTGAGGAAGCCACAGGACCCAGCCCTGGGTGCAGGTAAAAGGAAGCAGATCAAATTCCTTCAGAGCACCAGCATGTGCTGGGCAGGTGTAAACATTTGCTCATAGGAAAAAACTGACAAAGGACTATTATTCACATTCTTGTTTTACAGGTGGAGACAGAATTAAGAGACAAAATATTTTTCTCCTAGTCTCCCAGTCCTCACGTGGCTGGTTTTGCTCCAGGTCTGAGTGTGGACCCTACAGACTCCCCAGGTCTGAGTGTGCAGCCTACAGCCCCTCCCCAGGTCTGAGTGTGCAGCCTACAGACCTTACAGACTCCCCAGGTCTGAGTGTGCAGCCTACAGACCCCCCAGGTCTGAGTGTGCAGCCTACAGACCCCCCAGGTCTGAGTGTGCAGCCTACAGACTCCCCAGGTCTGAGTGTGCAGCCTACAGAACCCCCCCAGGTCTGAGTGTGCAGCCTATGGACCCCCCCAGGCCTCAATGCATCCTTCCTTCCTACATGTAAATGCCACAAAGAAGGTTCCTGAGCAACAATAGCACAAATTACATTAGGGCAGAGCTTATTGCTTTTAGTCTCAGGGAAAAGGTGGTGTAGAGAAAACAGAGTATTTATTTATATATAACATTATGACCTCTCATCCTCAGCCACTTTCTGTCAAACAGAATAGTGAGCATTCTTTGTTTTTCATTCTTTTTTTCAAAATTACTTGTATTTACTGGGGGATGGGACATATGAGTGGCACAACCCATGCACAGAGGTCCAAGGACAACCTACAAAGTCTTCTCTCCTACCATGTGAGACCTGGGGAATCAAACTCAAGTTGTCCGTCTAGAAGGCCAGTGCCTTTACCCACTTAGCCATGTCCCCTGCTCCCGTGTGTTCTTTTTCTCTGATACGTACAATAATTTTATACCAGGGTCCTCTAAATTTTGTGTCTAATCAGTTCAATCAATTATTTTTGTTACTCTTTGAAAACTATTTTTCCTAAAATTACCTGATGCAAGATGTATTGTTCTCGGAGTTGGTTTGCAGAATTCCACACAATATTTCCATGTACTAAGACTTTAGCTTTCTCGATCCACTTCAAAATGGATTCCAGCATTTCATTGTATTCTTCTAAATGTGATGATGCCTGAAAAATCATTAATGTTCAGATAAGAAAAATAAATTATATTGTGAGAGCTGCATCTGGTCTTCAGCTACAACTACCATGGGGAGTGTGACTTTTGTATCTGTGATACAAGAAGGGAGCAGGAAAAATTATTTCCCTATTGAAAATCTGTCGAGGAATCCCTCAGTGACTGTAGGGTAAAATCTAGATTATTCTTCTTTTTTTTTTTTTTTTTTGGTCTTTTGAGACAAGGTCTCCCTTTAGTCCCAGCTGGCCTGGAGTTTGCTATGTAGACCAGGCCTGGGATTAAAGATGTGAGCCACAATGCCCAACAAAATCTAGATTCTTATTATGCTTGAACTACTTGTCTTTTTCTTATTCTATTTTCTATCTTTATCTTCCTCTCTGGTCCCTTTAGTTCCCCTTCCACAGCCCTCTGGGTAAAGGAGGAAGCAGGCTGGAATGCAGTATTCCAGATCTCAGAATAGTAATTCAAGATTAGCAACACCCAATCCAGCATGGTTGAACATGCCTGTAATCCCAGCATTTGGGAAGTGGAGGAAGAATGATCAGGAGTTCCAAGGTCATCCTCAGCTACATGAATGATTTTGAGGCCAGCCTGGCCTATAATAGACTGTCTCAAAAAACAAAAGGAAAAGGAAACTTCCAGTTTTACTGTGACCATAAATGTGGTATTAACATTTGATGAATTTTTCAAATTGCCAGTCAATAATCAAGAACTATATATATATATGTATATATACATATACATATATACATATATATATATGACTTCAGAATATTTGAAATTGTTCTAAAATGATTTTATGAAACTCATTACTGGATATTACTCATTTTACTACTTCTGCAGTTTATGAAATAAATGCTCCAAGTCCCTTTATATGACCCTTTGTGAATTTATAATATAGTTTGATGGGAAATAAACATGAATTTATATATAAATATTAGAGACACTGTAGACAATAATCTACAGCAAAACTGCTTGCATCACTGCTGTTATTATCTTTTTATTATTTTCAAAAGAGAAAGGCAAATGGTTAAAATTTCTGCCTTGGGCTGCAGTGATGGCTCAGCAGTTAAGAGCACTGACTGCTCTAGCAGAGGACCTGGGTTCGATTCCCAGAACCTACATGGCAGCTAACAGCTGTCTTCAGTTCCAGGGTATCCGACACCCTCTTCTGACCTCTGCGGGCACTGTAAGACACAGGAGCACTTACATGCATGCAGGCAATACATTCATACCCATAAAATAAAAAACTAAATAAAATAAACTTTCTGCTTTCATGCATCTTAATTACAGTCCTGGTAAGCATACCTGGTTGAGCTTGGACATCCGGTTCTCAGCCTGTCTAAAGGTTTGCTGGTGGAGTTCAGTCAGCTTTCCTATCTTCTTGGTCAATGGTTTGCCCAGTTGGGCGTGCTGTTCTGAGAATGTGTGTACGGCTGCATCTAATTCCATTAACTTTGAATTACAGCCATCTAATTCTTCTCCCAATACCTACACGGTCATCAAAATGAAAGAACAAGAGCGTACAGAAAATAAATTACCCCAGGGATTTGAAGATCAGAAGGATTATATTAAATAGTTTGCATTAGCTGGGCTTGGTACACACCTTTAATCCCAGCACTCGGGAGGTAGAGGTAGGAGGATCTCTGTGAGTTCAAGGCCAGCCTGGTCTACAGAGTGAGCTCCAAGACAGCTGATACTAAAAGGGAGACCCTGCCTCAAAGATACCAATAAATAAATAAATAGTTTGCATTAAAGTCAATAATTACACAAATGATTCTACTACGATCAAGCTGTTTCCATTTTTTGGGTTGGAGATGCAGAGAAGATTGTACTGTGACCTTGCTATCTGTTTCAGTGTGAGAGAACTTATATTTTCCTTTTGCCCCTCCCACAAGGATTAGAACTATTTAACTCATCAACACTGTGCAAACACAAAATTATCTATGAAAACGTGGTTCACTTTAGTATTTACAAACTTATACTCCTAAATCATCATTAATCTTTTGATTTTTCCTCATACACACATGCATGTATTTTTATCAATGTATTTCAGTTATAATGATAAATTATGTAAGTGGATTTATGCTAATAAATTTATGCAGTGTCTTAACTGTTTCCTTTTTATCATTGGTTTTTAGTGGTTTGCCAAGAACTTTTAGTAGCTTTAATAGTAGTTTTTCAAATAACACTGAGTCCAGGTTAGCAGCTGCCTTCCCACTTCTCTTTCCCCCTTACCTTTTGGTCAGTTTTAGCTTGAACTAAATTGTCGGTTTTGGCCTTCAGCTTCGTTAGGATGGTTGTGAGCTCTTTGGCTACCTGCTGGATCTGCCGGCCGAACTCCTGACTCATGGCCTTGCTGTGCTCAATTTCCTGTACTTTCTCCTGGATCTAAATGACCAAAGGGAACAGCAAAACCAGTCACCATTAAGACGGAATAACAAACTCTCAAGTGACACTGATTACTGCTGCGTTGACACTAATGGACTTCAGCAAAGCAGGTACACAGGGTACAGAGACAACTCAGTGGCTAAAAGTGCTTGCTGAACAATCATGAGGACCAGAGTTTGGATCAGAACCCATGTAAACAAGCTGCATGTCTGACACATATGGGTAACTCGAGTTCCACAGGACATGAAGACAGGAGGCTCACTGGGGTTGCTGACTTCCAGCCTAGCTGAGAAAAACCAGGTTCAGGAAGAAACCCTGCCTCAGAGGAATATGAGGAGAGTGATGGAGGGCACACAAGGCCCTCTTCTGGCTTTAATGCTAGCACACATATGCAGATAAGCACGTAGACACATATACAGTTGTTCTGACTTCCACACATGCCTCTATCCCCCTGTAGCATACACATACAGACACAGACCCGTGTGCAACCTCGCGCGCGCACACACACACACACACAAAGGGACAAATACATGTGCACACAACAGAGACACATACACATGCACACATATATACATATATAAAAAGTACATTTTTTTACTTTTTGAAAAAGCAGGTGGAGCCCCCTGGCCTTCAGGGTTGCCTTACTCTCAGTAGCTCTATGCATTTCCTGCATTCCTTCTGCTGCTGTTCCAGCAAGAAAAGAATTGATACGTGCTCTAAGACTCACTTATTAACTATGTGTAAAATAGCAATTACAGATGCTCCATACACAGCTGACTCCTGGCTTGTGTACCAACTCAGCTTGTGCCCATAATACACAACTCCTTTAAGTTTGTTTTCCTTTACACACACACACACACACATATATATATATATATATATATATATATATATATATATATATTTCTAAATATAGTTTACTCTCTTTTTCTATCTATCATCTATCTATCTATCTATCATCTATCTACCTACCTACCTACCTACCTACCTATCTACCCAGTGTGTGTGTGTGTGTGTGTGTGTGTGTGTGTGTGTGTGTACACCACAGAGCATGTGTGGAGGTCAGAGAACAACTCTTGACAATAAGTTTTCTTTTTCGACCATGAGGTCCTGGAAATCAAACTCAAGTCATAGCTATCTCACCATCATTTAAACTTTTTTCTTTATAAAATAGAAGCCCAAATCTGGGCCTTCAGAGATGCCTTAGTGGTTAAGAGCACTAGCTGTTCTTGCAGAGGACCCAGGTTCAAGTCCTAGCACCCACATGGTGGCTAACAACCATCCATAACTCCAGTTCCAGGGGATATGACGCCCTCTTCTGTCCTCTGCAGGCATTACATGACAGGGGTGCACCTACACACATGCAGGTAATACACTCATACACATAAAATAAAAAAAAATAGAAGCCTATCTCCCACCAAATAATTGGATGTATGTAAATGTTTCCATACACCTTTTAAAATGTGTTTAATAGGCGTGGTGTATTAACCATTTCCTCGAATTTCCAGTTTTAGCCCTACCATATGCCAACAGAGCAGGAAATGCATCTGATGGGAAGTGGGGGTCTCAAAAGATGAGTCAGAGTTGGGAGTGCAGCTCAGTGGTAGAGTGCTTGCTAGCATGTGTGAGGCCTACGCATTCTGACCTGAATATCAGTGGAACTGGAATGCACAGAAGTAAGTCTAGTAAATGAAATGTAGACAGAAAAAGAAAACTTAAATTTGATATTTTAAAAAAGATCTAATTAAGTTATCCTTCCTGCCAGACTGCCCAGTGGTTAAAAAAGTCAAATAAGCCAGTTAACCATTCAAAATAGAAAACAACATATATTTGTCTATCTCAAAATCATGGAGGAATAGATTGGATTCTGATAAGATTTTCAAATATTCTGCTCCCACTGGAGATTCCAGAAGTGCAGAACACACATGAGTTCTATGGTGTTTTTTTTTTTTTTTTATTCCACAAAGCAGTTTAGGAATAGTGTATGCATTCTTTTTGTGCCATGGAGTGCTTCGAACTAAACTGAAACGGCTTTAGCATTCAGCCAGCAAGACAGTTCTAAAAATGCTATGCTTCTACACAGCTGCTGTGTGACACTATTTTACATTACAGAGTGTCCTTCTCTTTCTTTCTTTCTTTTCTTTTTGAGACAGGGTCTCCCTGTAGTCCCAGCTGTCCTGGAACTCACTATGTGCTGGGATTAAAGGTGTGCGCCACCACACCTGGTGAAAGTGTGTCCTTTTCATGACAGCAAAAACAAAAGAAATACAGAAAGGACTACATATTTTTTGTTGCAAACAAATTGTCTTCAAATCTGTAGTCCTGGATTCTGTTTTCTGTTCTCCTTTCCTTGGTTGTCTGGGAGCCAGGGCAGAATGAAGCCATCTCTCTAACATTACCACCCCGGCATGCACTCTGCTGATAACTGCATCCTGGCTTCCCTGTTCCCTTTCCATGAGTGTCCCTTTCCTCGAATGTTTCCATCCACCTATGCTATTGCTCATTAAACTGCTGGAGAGCAAGAAGAGTGTCTGCTACAGTCTGGTTACTCAATAAATATTTGAACATGATATCTGATTTTTTTTATTGTTTGAGACTATTATTATTATCATTATTGGTCTTTTTGAGACAGGGTCTCCCTGTAGCTCCAGGTGGCCTAGAACTCACTATGTAGACCAAGCTGGCCTTGAACTCACAGAGGTCCACCTGCCTCTGCCTCCAGAGGGTGAGATTAAAGGCATGCACTACCACACCCAGTTTATTTTGTTTTTGAGACAGGATCTCACTTTATAGCTCTGGCTGGCCTAGAGCTTGCTATGTAGAATAGAGTAGCCTCTAACTCAGAGATCTACTTGCCTTCTGCCTCTTAAGTGTTGGGATTAAAAGTATGCACCACCATGGTTGTCTGTTGTTTTTGTTTTATTTTGTTTTGTTTTTGAGACCAGGTCTTGCTGGAGCCCCAGCTGTCCCAGAACTCACTGTGTAGACAGGCTGGTCTTGATCTCACAGACATCTACCTTCTGCTTCCCAAGTACTGGGATTAAAGGTATGTATCACCATGCCCAGCTTCGAGACATTATTTTACAACATGAGAGGAAGCAGATAAATTAACTTTGTGTTATCTTTTGGATTCGAGATTCCCCCAACTACAAGCTTATGTGTTTGAATGTCCAGTTCCCTGTTATTCGGGGCTGCTTGGGGTGGTTGTGGATCCTTTGGGACACAGGTGGGGATTCACTGGAAAAAGTTGGTTCCTGGGGATGGTACTTGAAGTTTAAACTCATCTCTACTAAAAGCTCAAGTTTTCCACTTTCTGGTCTATGAAGAAGTGAGGAGACCCATTCACACATTCCAACCACCATAAACACTGCATGCCTTTCTTACCACAATGAATGGGACTCTCTCATACCCTGAACCTAAACAAATCTTTCTTCCCTTAAATTGCTTCTGTTAGGTATTCTGTTACAGTGATGAGAAAAGTAACTACTGTCCTTTCTATGGCATCATTGTTCATGGCTGTGGTCATCAGACATGTTTGTTGGTAGGAATAACTTCTTATTTAATACTAATTGTTTTCCAGTGATCCATTATTTGACTCCGTTTCCAAGAAGACATGGTGGTACAAACCAAGGTCTCTCAGAAAGTTGCTCTCTCTTGATCATAAATTTACCTGATCATGGATCTTCAGGTCTAAGGCTATTTCAGCTAACTGAAGGGAAATTTCAGACGGCAATATGGTGTAAAGACCCAAGTACTTATTTTTCTGTTCTTCTGCAATTTTCTCAATGCTCTCTCTGTGGCCTGTAGCTTCAGTCAGGAGGCTCTGAGGAAGGAAAATGAAATAAGAAGTTTCTGGGAACCTGAGATAGAACATGGGTTGTTTTTTGGACCATGTATTTGATGGATCTAGAGATAAAGCTGTCTGGTTTTCATCAGTATGTTATTAAGTATGAAATTAAATCAACATCTAAAGAAAAACAGAGTCAGCAAGAAGCTTGCCCCATTTTATAAAACAAATAGTCCCATGAAGAAATAATACATTATACTTACATAACACATGTCCAAATGTTTTAATTCACAATTTCAATATATGTATAAACAAAAGGAGCTAAAATAAAGGCATTTTTAACACAGTGGGCACGGAAAACAAGGAGACATTTTTACCTTTAGCTCTTCCAGCTGAGCATCTACCTCTATTGTTGGATTCCCTAAATATTCCTTTGTTTCTTGAACCCAAGATTTCACAGAGTTAATTTGATTCTCCACCACATCTCGCTCCTGCAACTCGTGCTTCACCACTTTCCCATGATGCTTCACTTTCTCCTGCATGCTTCAGAATATCAGAGGGAGAAATTAGAGGTTGATGCAAAGTAGAAGGATCCCCCAGAACAGGATCATTCTATGAAAATCATAGAACATAATACGTTTCTTTGCAAGTAAAGACACTTCTCTAAGATTGTCAGACAACGTGCAGTAACACTGAGGTCAAGTTGAAGTAAAGAGAACAACTCATGCCACCTGAAGTGAATAATTGATCTCTGGAAATTTGAGAGGGGACTTTGTTCCCTGCCACTGAATTGCAATTCATTTTCCTCTCCAGAGCATCTGAGAACAGTGGATTCTTTCCTTCCTCTTTGGAAATCTGCTCAAACAGTACCTCGAC
Source organism: Rhizomys pruinosus (assembly GCA_009823505.1). Classification (NCBI taxonomy): domain Eukaryota; kingdom Metazoa; phylum Chordata; class Mammalia; order Rodentia; family Spalacidae; genus Rhizomys; species Rhizomys pruinosus. The sequence continues at coordinate 4,699,210 of VZQC01004376.1, forward strand.
ATCAGCATGTGAAAGTAATGTGTTTTATAGAATGGCTGTGAGAAGCCAGCCTTTAAAGACAGAGTCAAGCTTTAGACATGCCATCATGAAAACGCAAATGTTACATTTTGAATTAGTCTGATAAAAAGGTTTTTCAGTATTTGGTATCGCGTTACCCTGATGTCACTAATAACTAAAAGAGGTGAGTGTGGATTGGTATGGGTTGACATTAGTTTATATAGGAATTAAGTTATCTCAAGACACTCCTTTTTCTATGGCCCAAGAGTGAATCAGGACGATTCTAAGTCATCACGATTAGCTTTATTCTAGGCTCACTAGCACTAAATGGGACTAATTGCCCACACTTTGGTATTATGCCTGCTCCTGCAATGCTGGGTAGCCAATGGATTGTCCAACCTGCATTCTAGGCAGCACTCAGTTGTTCACACTTCATTCTGATTTGGGATTTACTATATGCAGGCTGACCTAAAACCGAAGATCCTCCTGCCTCAGCCTCCTGAGTGCTGGAATTACAGGTATGTGTCACCACACCTGGCATTTCATTTTCTGGAATCACTCATTTCTCCTTCCCATCCACGTAATTTATTTCCAAGCTTTCTTATATGTCAGTCCACCTCAATGTCTAGCTCAAACCGACTCAAGTCTTTAGCTGCAGAGGAAATGCCTTCTTTCACAACTCTTCTAGATTAGGCGCCTCTGCTTTACATTTGTAGCAGTAATGTTTAACCTTGTCAACTTGACTGATCTGGAGTGACCTAGAGGCACACCTGTGAGCAGGTGTGTAAGGAGTGACCATTTCAGTAAAGCATGTCCCCCTCCTAAGGACACCTGTGAGCAGGTGTGTAAGGAGTGACCATTTCAGTAAAGCATGTCCCCCTCCTAGGGACACCCATGAGCAGGTGTGTAAGGAGTGACCATTTCAGTAAAGCATGCCCCCCTCCTAGGAACACCCATGAGCAGGTGTGTAAAGGTGTTTCCACAGATCTGTAACTGAAGAGAAACAACCTCTCCTAAATGTGGGTGGTACCATCCCATGAGCTGGTATTCCAGACTGAATAACAAAAGAAAAAGAGAACTGAGTACGAGATTCATCTCTCTCTTTTTCCTGGGATGCAATGTGACCAACTACCTCATGACCCTGCCAACATGCTTTCCCTGCCACAATGGACCGTATCCCTTCAGATCATGAGGCAAAATAATCTCTCCCTTTCCTGAGCAACTTTCACCAGGTCTTTTCTCATATAACTAGAGAAGTAACTAGTACAGTGTCCTATACATGCTTTACTGAAATGTTTCTTTTGCTCACCTATCAGTACTTTGAAATGCAGGAAGGTAGATTCTGAGCCTGTATGGCTTGTGAGTGTGTGTGTGTGTGTGTGTGTGTGTGTGTGTGTGTGTATGTGTGTGTGTGTGTTTGTTATGGGTGTACATATTGTGCAGATACATGTATGCATGCATTTACATGGAGGCCAGAGGTCAACTTCCTCAGCTAGGCTGACTCACCAGTGAGGCCCAAGGATCTGCCCATCTCCACTTTCCCAGTTCTGGGATTACAAGTATGTGCCATTTGGCTTTTTTAAAATTTTTTTAATGTGGGTTCTGGGGCTCAAACTCAGCCTCATGTTTGTGCAGAAGGCACTTTCCCACTAGGCCATCTCCCCGAGCTTTCGTCACTATATACAACTCTATTACCAAGTAGGAATGTCAAAGCATGGGAGACTTAAGAAAACTCAGCAGTAGAAGGGACAAGGATAGATCTCCACATTTTGAAGCTGGAACACCCCCATGCCCAATGAATGAAAGCAGATATGTAATTACTTGAGGCATCGATCTTGCATTGCCATGATTTCCTGCAGGACAGGTGGCTCTTCTCCAGGCCCTGGGACAGCTCCATCCTGGAGCATGCTCAGTGCGCGCTGCTGCAGCATACCCAGGGCCAGCTGCTGCTGTTCCAGCTCCAGGGAACACGTGTCATGGCATTCAAGAAGGGCCATGAGCTCTGCTTTTGAGGCTTTCTCTGCTGAACTTCCCGGTAATTTACCTTGCAGTCGATCAATCATTTCGGTGGCTTCTTTAACCTAATGACAAGTAAACATAAGCACAAAATTAAATTGGAAAACATAGGACAATTCCAACAAATGCCCCATTTGACATTAGTACATGGAAACATTAAACATAACGCTGTTGTCTCTGAATTCTAGGAAGTGGAAGCTGAAGCAATTTTCTTAATGGGATCATATTGATTTTAAATTTTTAAGCCTCTAATCATATCAGGACAATTACAGACTATATGTATCAAAGAAACCTTTAAAAAACCTGAACGGGGTTGGAGAGATGGCCCAGTCGTTAAGGGCACTGGCTGCTTTTGCAGAGCACTGGAGGTCAGCTCCCAGCACCCATATGACAGCTGACAACCATCTGTAACTCCAATTCTGGGGCATCCAACACCCTTTTTTTTTGTTTGTTTATCTCTTCCAGCATTACAGGATACAGGTACACTTATATATACACAGGGAATATAATACACTCATACACATAAAATAAAATATTTTTAAACATCTAAGCCAATGAAGCATACCACCATTTAAGTTAACTTGAATATGTTCTTGGAGTCATAAAGATGTGGCTAAAACATTGAACTTTACTTATGAGATGGAAGAAATTTCATGGAATTTTGGAAATGAATTAAAGTCTTACTGATTTTCAAAGGAAAAGAATTTTATAATTTTTTTCTAGAAGAGGCTAGAAAACAAAGATTCACATTTGGATTGTCTTCTCAAAAGTGCTCAGTTTTCTTTAAAATTTTCTTTATTGTTAGCATGTTTGTGCATGTGTATATGTGTTTGTATGTGATATATCTGTGAATGCAGGCACATGCGTGCCACACATGTGTGTAGGTCAGAGCACAGCTGAACAACAGTTCTCCCCTTCCACTGTGGGGTGGAACTAGGTGTCTAGGGATGGAACTCTGTTGTAGGCTCATGCAGCAAGTGCCTCTACCCACTGAGCCATCTCGCTGGAACTAGGTGTCTAGGGATGGAACTCCTGCTGTAGGCTCACGCAGCAAGTGCCTCCACCGACTGAGCCATCTCACTGGAACTAGGTGTCTAGGGATGGAACTCTGTTGTAGGCTCATGCAGCAAGTGCCTCTACCCACTGAGCCATCTCGCTGGAACTAGGTGTCTAGGGATGGAACTCTGTTGTAGGCTCATGCAGCAAGTGCCTCTACCCACTGAGCCATCTCGCTGGAACTAGGTGCCTAGGGATGGAACTCTGTTGTAAGCTCATGCAGCAAGTGCCTCTACCCACTGAGCCATCTTGTTCGCCCTTCTTTATTTTAAATTCATTTTAAAACTAGCGTACAAAGTAATACAAAGTACCAGTTTTCCTTATGGCATGTTCAGACCTACTTAGTCACAGTTGATCTTACCGGCTCTCTCTCCAGTCTCCCTGACTCCCCCCATCCTCCCCAACTCCCACCTCCGACTGCGTCCTTCAGTCCCCAGTTTTGCCCTTTCCCTCTTCACTCATAAGTAGCCCATCACCTTCTCTTTCACCTCTATTTGGGACTAAATTGTCCACAGCACTTGTATTTTTCATAGAATTAAAAAAATGATGAAAAAAGTTTCATAATGATAATTTCCAAAAAAGCAGCAAAATACTGGTTTTGAAAATATAGCTTGAACCATCATGTAAGGGAAGCTACCTTATCAGTCAAGCCCCTCCACTCATCTGCTGTATCCTCTAGTATCTTTTCCTGGTCCTGAGCCACAGCACGGAGACGTGTCCAGCGCTGCCAGACAGTGGTCATCGACCTGCTGAGGGTGGCTTTGCTTGCATCATTTCCGATTTTCTCCAGTTGTGAAGCTTTTTCCTCCAAGGCTGCAATTTTCTCATGGAAAGAGCCAACTACAGACACTAGATCCTGGGGGTGGGGGTGGGGTGGGGGGAGAAAGATTGAGATTTTTAAGCTCAGTGGACTTGGGTAAATCCCAGTGTCACCTACAAAAGGAATGTTTCTATATAAATTTAGTTTCTTTAGGGAGACATAGTAGCATATGTCTATAATCCTAGCTCTTGGGAGGAAGAGTTAGGAGTTCAAGGTCATCCTCGGCTACACAGTAAATTCAAGGCCAGCCTGTCTCAAAACTCCAAAATAGGGGGCTGGAGAGATAGGTCAGAAGTTAAGAGCACCGACTGCTTTTGTAGAGGAACCGGGTTTGATTCCCAGCACCCACATGGTGGCTAAAAACCCTCAGGCTGGGCGTGGTTCTGCACGCCTTTAATCCCAGCACTTGAAAGGCAGAGGCAGGTGGATCTCTGTGAGTTCAAGGCAAGCCTGGTCCACAATGAGTTCCAGGCCAGTTGGGGCTATAGGGAGATCCTGTCTCAAACCAAACCAAACCAAACCAAACCAAACCAAACCAAAATAAAACAAAAACCCCTCCAAAATAAATGAGTAAATAAAATAAAGTTAGTTTCATTGAATAACTCTAATTTTCAATTGATTTATTTTCAATTGTTAGGCTTGGAGTTTTAAAATATTATTTATTTATGAAAGACAATTATCAGATGAAATTTTTCCTATATTTAAAAAGCAACAAAAATGAAAGCAACTTGATTTTGATGTTAGAATGTTATAATCTTCCTATGCCAGATAAGGGGACCTCAGCCATTAATTTCTGAATTTTATTTAAATTGATCTAAGTCATCAACAGAAAATATACATTACTATTTTTAAAAGATGTGCATATATATGCATGCATTGTACATGTGTGTATTTATGTGTGAATGGCATGGCATGTGTATGGAAGTCAGAGGAAAATAAAAAGTTGGTTCTCTCCTTCCACCTTGTTCTAGAGGCAGGGTCTCTCTTATTTTCTTAGAAGCCGTGTGCTGCTCACTGGAGCCCCCAGCGATTCTCCTGTCTCTCCTTTCTGACTCCAGAAGTACAGGGATGACAGATGTATGCCACTGCACAGACATATGCCACTACATCTGCCTTTTAGACTGGTTCCAAGACTGAGCTCAGGTTGTCATGCACGTGTGGCAAATGCTTTTACCACTGAGCCATCTCCCTAGCCCTTTGCTACCATTTTTAAGTACCGTATTTTTTTTTTTTTTTGAGACAAGGTCTCCCTTTAGTCCCAGCTGGGCTTTAGTACCAGGCTGGCCCAGTGCTAAACAACTATAAATGCCAACCCAGGTTACTATGCCCAGCAATAGTGTTGATTCTTTTTTTTTTTTTTTTTTTTGAGACAGGGTCTCCCTGTAGCCCTAGCTGTCCTGGAACTTGCTCTGTAGATCAGGGTGGCCTTGAACTCACAAAGATCCGCCTGCCTCTGCCTCCCAAGTGCTGGGATTAAAGGCGTATGCCACCACGCCCAACCTAAAAGGGTTCTTAGCCGCCATGTGTGTGCTGGGAATCGAACCTGGGTCCTCTGCAAGAGCAGACAGTGAGGGCTCTTAACCACTGATCTATCTCTCCAGTCCCCCTCTCCCATAAGTGCCATATCTTATCAGAAGCGTATTTGTCTGAAATTCTCTTCTGCATTTTATGAAATGTGCTGACTTGTCACATTATCATATTTAAGGAAGCCAGATGGAAATAAAAATGTAAAGATCTGTTTGTGGAACCATCATGTCACAAAGACTCTTTACAATTGAAATAAAAAGAGAGTAAAATAGCAACCAACCCAACCTTGTGTTTTGACAACTTTTCTTCAGCTTCTTGACTGGAAGAAGTCTTCAATAATGAAAATTCGAATAGTTTCTTTTCTGCATCATTCATCAACTCAATAGCCTCCTCTCTCACTTTCTGGTAATCTTGCCACTGGACTGTGCATCTTGAAAGAGTCCAACAGAGATAAATAAGCAACATAAAATCACTTTTTTTCTACAGAGTTCTGATGTCACTATATTCTCCAACAGGAGAGAAGACTACATCTACATGCCCAATGTATACCTTACTATTTTACTGTTTGTGATTTGAAAATTAATTTTGCTGAATTATAAAACCTGAAATCACTCTAAATACCTCTGCAGGAGGTCCTGCTGGGCATGGGAATCCTGGATGGTTCTCTGACTTCTCTTTTCCAAGGAAGCCATCTTCTGTGCTAGCTCTTCTCTTCCGGTTGGTTTGATGAGCGGATCCAGCTTGGCAACTAGACTTTGGAGCTCCTCCACATTACTGTGGAACTGACCCTCTGAGCTGAAAAAGTCCACATAGCTTTTGAGATGTTCCTCAGCACTCTCGACATCGAGGCCATTGGCCGCCAGCTGTAACATTTCCTGGGCGTCTTCAAGCCAGTCATTAGCAGCTTGAAATACTTGATAATACCTTTGACACTGTCCATATATTTCAGTCAATGTAGCCTGAAAGACAGTAATTGCAATAAAAACCAAGTTCCTTTAATAACAGACCTGCAAGACCTCACTCTAATTTTCCATTTCTTTTCTAGTTCTCAATGCAGTAAATGCACATCACCAGTAAACAGATGAAGAGTTGGCGGAACTTTTTTTTTTCATGGTGCAATTCAGTAGAGTCCTTCAGTTTTTCTTTTGCTAATCTTGCTATGGCTTTATCATTGCAATTAAAGTTTAAAATAATAAGTAAACAAGAGAAAGGAAATAAAAAGAATGTTGTTATCCTGATAGGTTTTGAAACCATCTTTCCTTTCTTTATAAAGACAAAATAGAAGGTTAAGTAATATATTTTAGGCTGAATGTTTTGCAAAGTATAGTTGTGTCTTGGTTGGTTAAAGGAATAAGAACATCAAACCTCCAAACTAGCATTTACTAGATGTAACAGCAGTTTTGGGAAGTGAACAAGTTGCCCATGAGTCTTGAACAGAAATTACAACAGAAAAAGTATGAATGTGAAAATCCTGCCCTTTCAAATCTGGAGGGAAGGGAAACACTCTAGTCAGTGACCAATGGCTGGACAAGCCAAGCCACACTGTCGAAGGAAGACAGAGAAGCCAGGGTTCAGGTGGAAGGATTAACAAGGAACAAGGAGGGGATAGGAAGGCAGAGCCCCTAAGGTCAGCCTGGGGCTTAGAAATGTTTCTAAGGAATGTGGCCTGCAATCTTTTGGGTGGAGATACTCCAGACACACAGGCAGCAGCAGAGGCGTTTTAACAGACATTTAAGACCATGTTTTAGAAAATCACCAAGTCCAAACAAACAGGCTATGTGACAGGCCTCTTTTTTCAAGAATGAAAAGGACAGTTCTTACCCTGTGCTCAGTGCCTGTGTCTGTATCTACAGTTGTTGGAATATAGGTTTGGTTTTTTTTTTTTTTTTGGCTTGGTTTGGTACTGAGGGAGGACCGAACCTAGGGCTTTGTGCATACTAGGCAAGGGCTCTACCCTTGAGCTACAATCTCTGCCCAGGAAAACAGTTTTTAAAACCTTAACAGTATTTTTTGACTAACATGAAAAGGTAGAAGCATACTAAAAAGATTTTTTAAAGTCTCATTTTACATTCTTTAAAATCACACTCAAATGTTAAAAGTTTCACTATTTAAAGTCTTGGACTTAATCTGTATAAAAAAATCAAGGACAGCTGGGCGTGGTGGCACACACCTTTAATCCCAGCATTTGGGAGGCAGAGACAGGCAGATCTCTGTAAGTTTGAAGCCAGCATCAACTACACAAAAGACAAAAAAAAAAAAAAAAAATCAAGGACAGTGATGGGAAAGATTCCATGTACTGAGAAGATGGTCCCTGAAACGCAGGTGTCTCTCCAAGCCTGAATGAAACAGATCCAACCCAATATAGCTATGATACTGTTCTGAGGAAACAGTGGCCAGCAGATGGGTCTCGGATAGCCCAGGTGGCTTCAAACTTGTATGTATGAGGAAGGCCTCGAACTTCAGATTCTCCTCTCAAGTGCTGGGCACAGAGCTATAGTACTATACCCAGTGTATGCAGTGCTGGGGTCAAAGGCAGGGCTATGCTCCTCATCAGCAAGCAGCTGAATTTTACCTGATGGGCTACATCCATAACCTCAAGGCCAGGGTTTTAAAGAAAATAATCCTCTGGCCATGACTTTCTGTCTTTTTTCTTTTGTTGAATGAGGAGAATCTGCAAGGCCCAGTAGGAGGAGAATTGGGCAGCTCCCCACATGCTCCTGATGCTGTTTGTGGTTCCTACATCTTATTACCAGTGGATATTCTACACTTGTTTCTGCTGTGCTGCACGGAAGCAAGGGAAAGGAAGCAATCTTTCCTGAAGAAGGGGAGAAGAAAGGAGAGAACTGATGGATCACCCCACAAAAGAACAAGCCTCAGCACCGGGGCTGGTCTGCATCATCCATCTGTCTTCACTCTCTTTGGATCCTCCCCATTCAAAGCTACTCAGGAAATGTCAGGTTTCACGTAGTTTAAAAAGATCACTGTTAAACATTTGTTGATGTATATTGTATTAATATATTCATATCACTTCTTTGGGGCATTGGTCACAGGACCCCTGCAAGATTTGCATGTAATCTACATACACTGCCATTTACTTGAGGTCATCCCTATAAAACCCATTAGAATGCAAATGCTAGTGAACAGTTGTTATTGTTGTTTATTGTTAATGGAATAGGGTTAAAGATAAAAAGCCTGTACATATTCTGGTTTTATAATTATTATAATATATAAATTATTACATAATATTATTATTAATTATATCCATGTAAGTAAATGCACCAATGTCATGCAGTGCCCATGGAAGTTAGAAGAGGGCATTGGATCCCCCTGGAACTGGAGTCTTGGACCCTTGTTAGCCACTATGTGGGTGCTGGGAACTGAACTCTGCAAAAGCAGCCAGTGCTCTTAACCCATGAGCCATATGTAGTATGATATGAAAATAAAACCTGATCTGTCCAGGAGAAGGCAAGAGATTATTAATGAGAGTGAGAGGGAAAAGAAGGGATGGTGGCTTGAGGAGGAAATGTGAAAATGTTCTTGTGAAACCCAGTACTGTGTACAATAAATTCAAGTTAATAGCAAAAAGAAAAAAAATTCTCTTTGAGGTTGGTTGACCCTGCTACTATTATCAAAATTATTTATTGTCCTTACTAAAGCTGAGAAAAAAACTCTATGTATTAATCTAACCAAAGTGGAGCCAACATGGAACACATCACATAACTACCATACACACAAAATAAGGATGTCCTTTGAGGTCACTATTGAAGATGAGTCTGTGTAGTATCAAAAAAGCAGTATTTGGGGTAGTTTATTAAGATAAAGCCTCCTGTAGCTCAAGATAACCTCAAACTGGCTATGTAGCTGACGATGACCTTGATCCCTCGCTGCCTCCACCTCACAAGTGTTAGGATTATGGTCATGAACTTCAACACTTGGCTAAAATAAAGCAGAGCTTAAGGAAGCAGCTCTTACCCAGCGAAACCACTCAAATCAGAGCGCTCTCTACCGACCTGGCGGGTGCGCAAGGCGTCCTGCACGTCAACGTCCAGCTCGGCCAGCTCAGCCAGCGTGTGCTCCAGGTCAGCAGAGATCAGCTCTTTGGCCTTCTGGAACTTCTCCTGCTCCTTGTGACTCAAGGCGCTCATGATCCTCAGACTGGACCGGACCTCCTCCTGGTGGATCTGGATCTTTCTGATCTCCTCCTGGATGTCCTGGAGGTTGAGGTCCAGGCACATGGGCCCGCTGAGCTCGGCCTTGACCCTCCGCAGCCAGTCCATGGAGCGGCTCATTTCCGTCTGGAAGTCTATGCTCTGCACCATTCTGCTCTCGCACTCGGTCACCGTCTCGCCAATGCCGGATGTCAAACGTTCCAGCTCTTCCTGCCTAGACTGGACCTGACCCTTGGCTTTCTCATAAGCAGAGGGGTCGAGTTGCGGAGCGAGATCCTCCAGGTGCCCAGCTAGTCTTTTGAGCAGAATGCCCAAGTCCTGCAGGCTTCCTGCCAGGGAGTGGTACGCTTTGAGCTTCTCCTCGGCCGGCAGCGTTTCCTCATTCACCTTGGCCTGCTTGGTTTTCACAGCCTCCAGTTGACTCTCCAGCTGCCCGCACATCCTCGCATGCTCTTGGTAAGCACTCGTGGTGTCTTCTAACAAGCTGACCCTTTGTTCCGCTTGCCGCTTCAGCCTGTGATACAACGTGACCAGGTGCAGCATCTTCTCGGGCTGCCAAGGCTGACCTGTGCTTCGAAAGCTTTCTTTCTTCTGGTTTAGTTCATCCACTGCTTCCCCAAGGCCCACCACCTCACCCACAAGGGCTCTGCAGCTCTCCTGAAGAGACAGACTCTCTTCGACAATCAGGTCGAAGGGGATCTTCCTCATCTTCATGAACTGAACTTCCAGTTCACTCAGGGACTGGGTGGTCAACTCGATCAAAGAAGCATATTCGTTCCGAGCCAGAATTGCTTCCTGGATCTTATAGAACTTGTCCTTAGCCAAGGCAATGACGACATTGAATTGTTGGGGTAGAGCCGTTAACTTTTCACTGAGGTAGGAATGATCAACTTCACTTAGGGATGGGAGCATGGCCTGGCCAGTCCTCTGCAGTGTGAGTAGAAGATTTTCATATTCTGGAGATTGTTCCAGAATGTGCTGGTATTTGTCCATCTGTGCATGAAGCTCAGTGCTCTCATTCATGAGGTTGATTTCAGGAAAGGTAACAATATCTGCTTGTTTGAGCCAGTGGCATGCTTTATCAAAATCTTCCTTAAAATGCTTTCTGGAAACTAAATTCTTCTCAAGCTCTTGTAACCGGTGACTACATTTTTGCAAAACAGAGTCGTAGACACTTTGCAACTCCTGAAGCTTTGCTAGCACATCACACTTTTCCTGCTCCATGATTCCTTTCATTAATTCACGACCCTGTGCCCAAAGTCCAGTGACTTCATTTTGGTAAGTCTTGAGGCTGGCCTGGGCAGTCTTACATGTCCTGACCTGTTTGCTCACATCATCCGGAAGTAGGCAGATATGCTCCCGGAACATGATCTTTCGCTCATGTTGCTGAATTTGGCTGGTAGCCTGAAATACTGCCATGAGAAACTGGGTTTTCTCAGACAGAGCCTTGTTTAAGTACTTTCTTCGCTGGCCTACTAAGTCACTGAGGCAGTTCACGTGTTTCTGAGCATCCGAGAGTGCCTTCTGGATCACCTTCCTCTCGTTGAGGCCGAGGTCAGCCATCACACGATCAGCATCCTTCATCAGCGACTTCAGGAGCATCTGTTTGGCCTCCAGCTCACTGCAGATGGCCAGGTGATCCGTAAGGAGGTTCTGAGCCATGTCTGGAGGCGGGCTCTGCTTCAGGGATTCTGAGATGTTGGGTTCCTGTTCTTCTGCCCACTCCATTAGCTCCTGGAATCTGGACTGCACCACGTTTAACTCCTCCAAGTTGGTGACTGACACTTGGATTTTCCTTTTAACAAGGTCCTCAAGCTGAAACCAGCGGCGCTCGAAGTGGCTGGTCTGTTCTTTGACTAGCTCCTTGTCATCTAGATTCAGGTGCTCTGTCAGCCTCTGCTTTTGCTCTTTCAGGTCTTCAATGGCGCACTTCTTCTCTTGCAGTAGCAAGGCCAACTTTTTCAAAGCCTCCAAGTGGACAACTGTGCTTTCTGCATCAGACCTAGAAATGCATTGAAAAACACAAGAGCAAATTAACTCCTTACCCCATTAAATGGCATTTCACCATTTCCTGTAAGTGAACACTCTCAGCATAGATCACAGTGACTAGCTCAGTTCATGGTCTATTGATAAAGTTGTTGTTATTAGAATTGAATTCAAGTCTTGTCTCACCTAGCCCTGTGTCAGAAGTTGAATCAAGGCAAGTTGCCTAGATATTTCTCCACATTATTTTTGATGAGATAGTGTTTCCCTCTAGTCACACCCCCACATGCCCTTAGTATCTTCTGGATCTCTTATGTATAAAATGTGCACAGTAAAAAGATTCCCTAAATGATCTTGTACAGTTATACACTGAGAAATCCTGATCTGCATTATAAAAATAGCATTGAGTGTCATTAACAATAAAAGATATATTTTCTTATGGGAGCAAGACACTATAAATTGATAGAGTGCTATATATAGTACCATCTAGGAGGTATAACCAATGGCTCTAAAAGCTACTTAAATGCACTTAGATATTTCTGTACAACAGTGTAGTTAGATATGAGAAATATTTAAAATAAACATGTGATTTAAAGAATCACTACCTTTTCCATTACAAAGCACAGATGGAAAAGTTGGATCTATAATCTGTTTTGAATATACAAGTGATCAATTCTGAAGTATGAGAAATCAGACTGGTTGGTCTTGGACACATTATGTTTGAGGTGTCTTATAGGCCTACTGTAAACCAGAAATACGGAGAGGTATTGCTGTTACTGAATGGATATATTCCACAGATCAGCAAAGTGCTAAAACACGGAGGGAAAGTAAACAAATCAGAAGATAGCATGTCACATAAACAAGCAGTAAAACCCTACCATGATTTGTCTCCATGTAGAATAATTCTGCCTTTTCATTGTAATAAGCTAATAGATCATGGTAGAAAAGGTGCATACACGATGTACCAGTATATGTGGAGGGACCATACTTACTTTTCAAAAATAAAATCTACGAAGGATTCAAGAACCAAAAATCTCAAAGAGCACAAAATAACTGAATTTGAACTGCTTAATGATTTCTAGAATATGATTGTAGTGGTCTGAATGTGACATGTCCTCTATCGACTCATGTGGTTGAGCACTTTGCCCCAGTGAGTGGTGCTGTTTGGGAGGGCAGTGGAACCTTTAAGAAGCAGAGCTTTGCTAGAGTTAGTGGGTCAATTGGGGGGGGGGGCTTTGAAGTATTACAGGCCTGCTCCATTTCCTATCTGCCTTCTGCTTCCCTTTCACTGTGGGAGGGGTGAGCTGCACACTCCTGCCACCTGGGAGCTCTCTATTGCCAAGTCTTCCCCCCCACAATGGACTGTATCTCTTCAAACTGCAAGCCCAAACAAACTCTTCCTCACTAAATGTGTTTCTTTTTGTCAGATATTTGGTGAGAGGATAAGAAAAGTAACTCATACAATGACCAAACCACTAAATTACATAGAATGTTTCACTTCATAGACTTAGTGAGAAACTTCTGGAACATAGAGGTTCAAGATGGACCCACTTCACAACACTTCACAAATTCATGGGTTTGATTCCTAATTAGCTGACAGTAGAAATATACATAGAGTAATATTCTTTGGAATAGTTTCTGAAGTCACAGGAAAACAGTGCTGTTTTCAAACATTTCTCTTTTGCTCTCTGGTAATCAATGTTAAGCTAGGAAGCCCAAGAGTCTGTATCCACACATTAGGATCTTAATGATATTATGTCAAATTCTGGCTCAGCATTATGGTGACCCACTGGAGAATTTGTTACCTGGCCAGGTTATCCCATTCTGTGGTAAATTTTTCAAGGAATGCTTCAACAACATTCATGCGGTCGTGGTAATCATGGGTTCTCTGAAGATCCTGTTCCCTTTGTGCACACAGCTTGTCAGACTGAAGGCAAAGATCCAGCCACTGATCATTTAAGTGACTTATTTCCTTGTGCTCAGGAGACTCCTGCTTTTTGGTTAACTTGTTCACCTTTTCTACGATAGTGCTCACTGATGCCTGTTTGCACTGTAGCTGCTTAATGAAATCCTAAAGATGCCAAACAAAATGCGGGAAAACAGATAAACACTCTGTGTAAACAGTGTGAAACGCAGACACAAGACCTCTAAATAAAGTCTGAAAACATAAAATTCAAAGATCACCATATCTTCTTATGAACATAAATTCCCAACTGTGTGAAAATCAGAATGACTTTGATTTATTGGTACTTTCTGTTATTTTGAAAAATATAGCAAAAAACTGAACCAAAGTCTTATTTAAAGATATGTACTCTTTCCTGAAAAATTTAATCTAGTTTCTTTTATTTTTCTGTGTCTATAAATAGTATTCTAGTACAAAATATAGATAACTCATTGTCACAGAGAAAGAATCTCGCATTTTGTTTAAAATCTAATCCTCTTTCTAATTAATTCAAAACACATACAGCCGTTCTCCATCAGACGTGATAAATCATATTTCTATTATTAGAAATATTATTACATAGTGGGAAATGTAATTAACCAATAGGCTTATACTTCTATAGTTGTGGCTATATGGTAATAAAAACTAATAATAAGACGACTTGTGTTTCCTTAACAGTAGTCTCCTCATTCTGTAGGGCTAAATGACAGCTTTCTTGCTAAGAAAGAACACAGTGGATGAATATTTACTATTTATTTACTTACTTATTGAGTCAGAGTCTTGCTATGCTGCCTGGGTTAGTATCAAACTCTTGTGCTCAAGCCATTCTCCTGTCATCACCTCAAAGTAGGTGGACTACAATTATGCATTACTGTGCTTAACTTATGCATGTTTACTTTCAGATGTGTCTTTCCCTGTCACCAGAGAGCTGCTTGGATATTCTCATATTCCTTAAATAACTGTGCTGTTTCCTAAGGATAGAGAGATACTCAGCCATACTGAAGTGAATGCACTGAATACGCCTCATCTTTTGCTCTGTCTTGGCTTCCTTTATCTTCTCTCGGGAGAAGTCAGTTCCCACCTTTACTTGGGAGACCATGTTCTGGGCAATATTTAGCTCCAGTTCAGAGTGCCTCTTCTTCATGTTCTGTAGCTGTTGGTCAGCGTCCTGCAGATAAATCCAGAGCTCGGCTTTCAAGTGTTTGATCTCTTCCCAGCCCTGGGTTAAGTTCTGTGCCTGGACCAGTCTTTGTTCAATCTGGAAGAAACACAGTGGTAAATGTTAAGAACCTTAGACAGAGACATCAGTGTTCAGTAAATCATGGGTGCAGATCTCTGTAGGGCCAGGTGCAAAAACCAATACCGTGTACACACATGGTTGGATCCCCAAAGCACTGCTGCAAGAAAAGCAGATTTTCCTGTAGGTTTACAGTTTCTAAAGAATTTAAATATCTAAGAGTTCTTCCATGCTATTTCCATTAGTGCTGTGAACACCCAAGACATTTAACAGTTTATGAGCTCAAAGCTGCCCTGAAAGCTTTTTGCTTTAGGCTTCATAGTCGATAATCTTTTTGACTTGTGAAGTAGGTACTAGGGTAATTAGAAAAGGCTTACATTGTTATCTCTTGCATGTTTTTTAAAAATTCATTGTTTAGCCAGGCATGGTGGCGCATGCCTTTAATCCTAGCACTCAGGAGGCAGAGGCAGGCGGATCTTTGTGAGTTCAAGGCCAGCCTGGTCTGCAGAGCAAGTTCCAGGACAGCTGGTGCTACAGGGAGACCCTGTCTCAAAAAGACAAAAAAAAAAAATCATTGTTTATTCATTTTATAGCCTTCCTGTATGTAAGGGCACCATGCACCATGTGCATGCATTGCTGGTGGAAGACAGAAGAGGGCATCAGATGCCCTGGAATTGGAGTTACAGATGGTTGTTAGCCTTCATGTACATGCTAGGAACCAAACCTGTATCCTCCACAAGAGCAACCAGTGCTTTTAATTGCTGAGCCATTCCTTTAGCCTACATTTATCTTTTTGTCTTATAAAATCCTGAATTTTTTTTGTTGTTATTTGTTTGTTATTATGATTTGCCTTATTTGTTGAGATAGGATATCATATAGCTCAGGGTGGCCTATAACTCCTGGTAATTCTCCTGCCTCAACATCCTAGGTTGTGGGATTGCAGGCATAAATTATTACACTGCTACACACTGAGCTAATAATGTTCTAGATTATCTTTAGATATGCTTTGCTAGTTTTTGAAAGTATATGATTGTTTTACTGAATCATTTCTGCTAAACATATATGAATTATATGACCTTTTAGGTTTAAACACTAGCTGTCAGCCTAAATATTACTTAAAGAAAAGGAGAAAAGAACAAAAACTGGCAAAAAGAAATAGGGGAAAAGAATTATAATTAAGAAGTAAGGGGCTGGAGAAATGGCCTAGTGGTTAAGAGTGCCAACCGCTCTTGCAGAGGACCCAGGTTCGATCCCCAGCACCCACATGGCGGCTGAGAACCGTCTTTAGCTCCAGTTCCAGGGGAATCCAACACCCCCTTCTGACCTCCGCGGCATTGCATGACACAGGTGCACAAACCTACATGCAGACAGTACATTCATACACATATAAAAATCAATAAAATTAAAAAAAAAAAGTAAAAATGTATTCACAGTAGTCACTAAATGGGATTAAACAATTCAGGTCGTGATTCCATACCATTGCAGTGGCTACAATTCCACCACCTGGCTATAATTCAAAAAATGATTTAATTTTATGGCTATAAGAACATTATACCAATGATAACATAGGAAATATTTTTTGAACTCACACCATCTGAGGATGAGAATACTACACAATAGATAATTCAATGTGATTATTAATTTGTTTGTTTACCAGTTGCTCTGTTTGTTGAATGTCTTTTGCTGTGTTCTTCACAGAAGAGTTTGACAAGTCACACATGGAACAAAGGAGATCCAAGTAGGTCCTGGCTTGTTCTTGCAAAGTTCTGAAGTGTTTGACCTGCAAAAGGGTAATTGTCAGGGTGAATGAGGTATGTGTACTATTTAGGTAGCAAGTGTTTGTGTTGTTGGTAGTAGGTTATTGATTTTTTTCTATTATGTCTTAATTTTTTTTCATTTTTTAACAATAAGTAATAATTTATGAGTACAAGTATACTTCATGTAAAACCAATTTGCAAGCAGTTGTGCCCAAACCACACAGCTCAAGGCTCCCAGCATCCAGCTGGGGGGGCTTGTATGTTCAATCAAGTTGATCAAATAAGTGTCTAGACTATATTGCTGTAGTTTCACCATTCACCCCAATCACAGCCCTTACATTCTACCATGCCCCCTCATCCACAGATTGTTCCCTAGGCTTAGAAAAGGGGCACAGGTGGACGAGAAGCAAAAGAGTCTACTTTCTGTGGAGCTGTTGTTTTGGACTCTGGTCAATTCTGGCTGTTTCATTTCATGGGCTGACAGTTTGTCCAGGAATAACCTTTCAATCCTACTAATGAAGCACAAGCAATTAGATATATAGGAATTTAAACAGTACTAATTGTTATGGTAGGTTACTTTGGTATAGACACAGATGTTTGGATGGTATGTTAATCCATGAATTATGTTTTTTTCTGTAAAATATGACAGGGTCTTACTGGGTTATTGATTTTTTAAAATCATCTTGTTATGTCAATGTTTTTACCATTGTCCTAAAATATATTTGTGACTCATGGGAGATAATTCAAAACACACTGGCAGATCTGTCTGTCCACCATCTGCTTCGTGTTAAATTAAAGCTGTCTGCATGGTCTGGGAAAGGGGAAAACCCAAGGCTTGTCTCCAATATTTTCCAGATTTTCTTCAAGTATTCACATTTCTTTTTCATTTCAGAGAAAGAATTCACAGTGTACTCTTCTCTGCTTCTTCACACACATTTGTAATGCTTAGAGACAAAGCTAAGGTCGGGATGAGTTGGGAAGTCACACTGAAGAAACACAGGGGCTAGGCTTCTTTTTCTGCAGGAAGTTAGTTGCTTTTTCTTTCCTTTCTTTGATCCCAAGAGGGGATTATGCAAGTAGATCTTTCATTTCCCCATAGAAACACAGAAAAATGGGTTTCTTTACAGATACTTAGAGTCTAGATAGACTGTTTTAGATACTGACCGTAAAGCACTCCACACACTGAAACCTTGGCTCTTGTGGAATTAGTTGACATTCTCATAAGAAAGTAAGATAATATATCAGCAAACAAATATGCACCATAGTTTTTGATAGTGCTAAGCAGCAGGTAGAAAAGAACAGGTGGTAAGAGAATAGAAGAGCCAGGATGCTGCTACTTCAAGATGATTCAGAGGATTAGATCAGAACACACTGAGGGAGCGGGCTGCAGCACAGGGAGGGACAATCCACTCAGGTGGACAACAGATGCAACAGTTGGAGCAGAAGAGGTAGGAGAAGAAGTCGGGGATAGACAGAGACCAAGTCACAGAGGCTCTTAGAAGTGATTAACTACATCCACAGTAAGACTGGCAAGACAAGGAATGACCCAAGAAAGCTCAAAGTCTAAAGAAATGTGTGCACATGGTGGAGTTTCCTTCTTCTATAAAGAATTATGTCCTATGCAGAAAAATGAATGGAACTGGAGACCACTATGTAGAAATAAGCTACAGACCCTGGTGTTCGGGTTTCTGCCTCCAGTCAAGAGTCTCCAGTTGTTGGGCTGGAGAGATGGCCTAGTGGTTAAGAGCACCGACTGCTCTTGTAGAGGACCTGGGTTCGATTCCCAGCACCCACATGGCAGCTGAGAACCATCTGAAACTCCAATTCCAGGAGAACTCCAGTTCCAGGGGAATCCGACACCCTCTTCTGACCTCCGCGGCATTGCACCACAAGGGTGCACAAACCTACATGCAGACAGTACATTCATACACATAAAAAAAAAAAAAAGAGTCTCCAGTTGCAGAACCATTGATATTTGAGTCCAAACAGCTCCTTGAGGGGAGGTCTGTCCTGAACACTGCAGAGTTCAGCAGCATCCTTGGCCTGTACTTACTTGGTAAGTATTCCCAATGGTAGCAACAAAAGACACATTTGGTCATTGCTAAATGTCCCCCAGAGGCTCTTTTGGAAATGACAGAAGAATGAGCTGTCAGCATTTGAATTTAGAGGATAAGAATTTATGTTGAGATTCATAAAGTTAGCTTATGAAACAGTAGAAAAAGTTGCAAGTGGTTTTTGCTTAAACATTCACTTCAAAGGCAAATCTGTGGGGACCTTTTCTCATTTCTCCAATTCATATTTCATGCCTTATAAAAACATGTGATTCTGGCTGGGCATGGTGGTGCACAACTTTAATCCTAGCACTGGGGAGGCAGAGGCAGGTGGATCTCTGTGAGTTCAAGGCCAGCCTGGTCTACAGAGTGAGTTCCAGGACAGCTGGGACTAAAAGGAGACCCTGTCTCAAAAAGACTAAAAAATTAAATAAAATTAAAAAATGTAATTCTGAATGGAATCATATCACTGCACAATTTCCTATGATCTTATGGAGTGTTGTCATTATATATTTATGGAGTGTTTAGTACTGGGGAGGTACTGGAGCAACAACATACATCTTGAGGCCATGGGGCAGATGCTGGTCAAAGCTTGACTTGGCCTCTGGAGTTATCAGCAGTGTGATTCTATTGCCATATGTCTACACCAGCCAACCATTGAGTCCTGCACAGTTTGACATGAACACAGTAGTTACTATGGAAAATACTAACTACTTAGAGCAAAACAACGAAAGAAGAACAGAAAGTGAACACGACAAAGTGAATTACTTCCCCATCCAGTGCCTCTGAAATCCACATGTCCCTGCTACCTCTAATTCCTTTCTGTGGTTGTTTTCAAGTGGGAGGCAAACACATTGAAAAACTGTGGGAGGGCAGAAGCAGTGAACTTCTGAGCCACTGAATCTGCAACCCAGGCAAGATCAGTGTCAAAGGGCTGTTAGGAGTAAATACTTTTGTTTCCTGTCTGCGCCCCCCCCCCCCACCGCCTCCCGCCACCGGCTCTTTTGGAGGAACAGTAAAGAAGAAAAATAAGCTTTATTTTGGAGTGTTCTGAATAAAATATGTATTTGGAATAAATATTTACAAGACAAGGAATGACTACAGGAAGTTCATGATATAAAGCAAATGTGGCAGATGTGCACAACGGGTGTTTTATATTCAGCCATGAAGAAGAATGAAATCATGTCCTGTGCAGGAAAATCGATGACACTTGAGACTGTCATATTCGATGAAGCCAGACTTTGGACAATTATCACATGTTTTTTCCCATACTTGGAATTTAGAGAATTTACAATGGACACAAGAGTAAAAGGGATTACTAAGGATATGGAAAGAGAGCAGGGGAAAGGTAGAAGAGAGAAGAGTGGTAATCAGAGGAGGTTATATGCATGTATGAAAATGTCACACAGAAACCCAGCTTTGTATAACTGATATACGATGAGAACTGTAAATCTGAAAAGGCAGAATCGGGATAGCCTTTCATCCTTTTCCTCACCTCAAAAAGATCCACATTTCATTTGTTTTGGTTCAATGCTTTCTAATGTATAAAATGTATACTGTGAACCCTTCCATGACTTAAATAATGTAAATCGCATAAGCCAGCAGGACTTATAAATTGGGGAACTTATAAATTGATACATTCTTGGTAAGGATTAAATGAACAAGGGTATATTGTGTTAATCTCAGTTAGTGATAAGAAAAGTGATTTTTTTATTTCATACCATTTATTTATCTGATGGTAATAACATTCATAACTAAATTCCTCTAAGATATTTTCCCACGAGATTAGCACTGCACAGCTAATCTGCTAAGCACAAATGTTTTAACAATGTTCCCTCCTATTCTAATGAACTACCAGTAGAATGCTTTAAAGCTTGAGACTATTAGGATAACATGCAGTAGGTTCTTCCATGTGACTACAATTAGCATTCCATTCATTCAACAATCACTTCCTAAGCACCTTAGTGAGCAGTAGGAGATGCTAGCATGGCTTTTCTGTTTACAAAGCATTTTCATTTGTAAGATGAGATTTGAATTCCACCATAACTTTCAGAGGTGTGAATGCAGCATGCCTTCTATCTATAGATTCTGGACTCACAGATTCAGTCAATTGAAAACAATGGAAAAACCACAAAATTGTGTTTCTCATGCACATGCAGTTTTTCCTTGTCATGATTCCCTATACAGTATCATACAGCAATAGTTTTGCAGGGCTATATATTGCATCAGGTGTTAGACATTATCTAGAGAGGAGATAAAGAACATGGGTGGATATACGAGTTATACACTAATATTACACATACCATTTCCCACAAGAGATTTGAACATTTATAATTTTGTTATCCACAGGGGCCCTGAATGCAACCCCTAGTGGATACTGAGATACAGTTGCATCTATAATCATCATTTGAAATAATAGGAAACTGAGACTCAGAGAAATTAAGTAGTGGAGCCAGTGGGCATCCACTGATTAGGTGTGAAGAGTTGAGCTTTGGGCCGGGCGTGGTGGCACATGCCTTTAATCCTAGCACTTGGGAGGCAGAGGCAGGCAGATCTTTGTGAGTTCAAGGCCAGCCTGGTTTACGGAGCAAATTCCAGGACAGCTGGGGCTACAGGGAGACCCTGTCTCGAAAAGACCAAAAAAATAAATAAATAAAAATAAAAAGAGTTGAGCTTTGGTTAAGGAACTGCATTCTTTCTATTTTACAGCCTCACATGCCTGTTTTCTGTGCAAACCTCTGTTCAAAACAGAACTAGATTACTGCCAAGGTTAGGCCTTATTTATACTTTGATACTCCCAGGAGCCAGGACAGTTTAGCTTGTTAAACGAGGTTTTGACTGAATGGATGACTCATAAGAAAAGCAAACTTTGCAGAGTCTACTACCTGCTTAACGGCTTCTGCCCTGCTGAGAGGTGGCTGTGGGCTGGGCTTCAGGTCTGGCTGGATGGCAGAGATCCATGCCTGGCACTGCTGCAGGGTATCTTGCCGGCTGACATGCTTTTGAAGTTCGTATTCCAAACTCCGGTACACCTGAGGATAGTGCCGAGTTGGTGAATGTTAATTTAATTTTTCTATCTAGAAACATCACTGGAATTGAATGAAACAGGCTGAGCGATCCATTTCAATCCTCAGGACTCCCCAACACCATGTACATATCTAAGGCAACTGCATATGTTCCAAAACATTGTAAAATGCAATGGCCACAACCCAGTTTATAATTTCTCAATATAGCCACACATCTCAATGTAATAGGCTGATAAGGAGAAGATAAGAGGCTCATAGGAATCCCTTAATGTGTTACAGTACATAAAATCATTGAAATAAATCATCAGGAACATAGGTCAGAGGTTCCAGAAACTTTTCTATTTATATTATAAATACTGTACTTTTTGTTTAAGATTGGAACTAAAAAGTAAAAATGAAACACTATCTTCAAAAAATAACTTAATTTCTCTGTTGCGGTTCTGCTATTGGAGGAGGGTCCAACTAGAACTAAATTCTAATCTATGGAGTTGGAGGCCCTCTTTCTACTTTGGAAATTATATTTCAGAACCACAATTCAGAGACATTCATCTATTTTTTCTATTCAATTACTTTGTTCTCAATCATCCAATCAAATTGGCCCCCTTGAGCTACAGAGTATAACTCAAGGCTGCCTGTGCAGCTTAGTGCATCCTTGTCTCAAAATAAAATGTTAAAACCAAACTAGGGCTCTATCTCAGTGTAAGGGCATACGAAGAACATGGGAAAGGCCCTAGATTCCTTCCTGAGTACCAAAAGGTTCTCTATCAATTTTGCAAACTTTAGGATATTCATTGTTCTAAGAGTTTCATCTGCTCTTTAAATTTTGAAACATTCAGCATTTAAAAAAAAAAATCTAGGGCTGGAGAGATGGCCTAGCCGTTAAGAGCACTGACAGCTCTTGCAGAGGACCCGGGTTCGATCCCCAGCACCCACATGGCGGCTGAGAACCGTCTGTAACTCCAGTTCCAGGGGAATCTGATGCCCTCTTCTGACCTCCTCAGCATTGCACGACACGGGTGCACAAACCTACATGCAGACAGTACATTCATACATATAAAAAATAAATTAAAAAATAAAATAAAATAAATCTAAGTTGCACATGCAAAGAAAAAGCCAGCTATCAGGGCGTCAATGATTTGTGTGGAATGAGAGAATGGGGGAGCCTCTCAGAACAGCTCTGATATTTTCTCTCCTTTCTTTGTTACTATTTGTTTCCCCCCTTTGTTACTATTTGTAACTATTCCTGTTTTTTTTCATAAGTATTTTAAGGTGATTTTTTTTTTCAAGTCCAAGGACTCAACTAACATCATTTATCTGTCTTGATGAGCATATACCATGCTCTCTTTGTCACTGTGTCTCACTAGGTCCTCCTGGCTAGCCCAATAACAAAAAACAGAAGGAAGACTTTTTTAAAACTGATACAAACATTTGACATAATTTTTTTTTATAATAATGGAGTGGTGGTACACCTATT
The DNA here is from genome assembly GCA_009823505.1 of Rhizomys pruinosus. Lineage (NCBI taxonomy): Eukaryota > Metazoa > Chordata > Mammalia > Rodentia > Spalacidae > Rhizomys > Rhizomys pruinosus. The sequence goes on from VZQC01004376.1 coordinate 4,722,265, forward strand.
TAATCCCAGCACAGGGGGAAAGAGGCAGGTAAACCACTTGGAGTTCAAGGCCAACTCTTGGCTTATATGGTGTTTAGAACCAAATGATGGTAGGCAAATACTCTATCATGGAGCCACATTCTGAGCCCATTATTTTTTCTTAATTCTTTGGGAAGGATTGGAAGAAAGTGGATGTCTGAAGTTCACAGCTTCAACCCATGAAGCCAATACATGCCATACTTGCTTTAGGTTCCAGCAGAAGCTGTGCAATCTGACCTCTTATTTTCTGTCTGGCAAAATATCAAAACTATCCTGAAGATTTAGGCCATTGATCCAGTTTGTGGAAATGTCTGCCTGGTCAGCCTTTCTCTGTGACCCATTACTTCACAGAGCACACCAGAGTACTCACCCTCTGGGCAGTACTGCAGAGTGCTGAGTAGCTGTCCTTTGTGCCCTGCAGGTGAGCATTCACACTCTGTTTCAGCTTTGATTGGAGGTGGTCCGCACACTGGCCAATCAAAGTGTCGCCTTTGACCTTAAGGTTGTTCAAGCGCTCTTCAAAGCCTGCGATTTCTTCCATAATCGCCTGCAAAGATAAAGAAGCACACATGAAGCTCCCATAATTCCACTCTCAGCTTGAAACAACCTCTTCATTAAGCAGAGACTTTAGGACCATAATTTCATTGTCTAATAAAGCTTTTAAAAGTTTTATGATTTATCTTGGTTACATATTAAGTAAACACACACACACACACACACTCTTCAGGGACCCACCAGTAGGAAGAGTGAATGAATTTGTGGGATTAGTCCCATAACAATGAAGTAATTTTAAGACTAGAGTGTGTTGATGGCTAGTCTCAGAGAGCTATCTGTTCTACAGTAACGTAACCAAAAGGATGCCTACCTGTGTGTCTTGTCTGTAAATTATAACTGGGGCATGATTTTTGCCTCAAACTACCTATGTCCTATTTAAGTTATCTACTACTTTAATTTTTGTAATAATAAAATATTTACTTATTAGTATGTATAGCTTTTATATCCAGTAACATCTATATTATTAAACATAATGATCACACTTAACATTCATTACTAACTATTTTGTAGAAATCATAAATATGTTCTAATAAATGCATGATGCTATTGTCATATAGAGGAGAGGTTAAAACACAGAGAGGTCATACAACATATCAAGGTAGGCCGGTAGTAAGCAGCCAAGCCCCCCAGTTTTAGATAGAGTTCTGATGGATTTCAGGTCACACCACTATTCCCACATGTTGTCCAGTGAATATTCTTTTATGCTATTCAGGGAGCAAGAACCAATTTTTCAAGCCAGGCTTGTATGGCTTGATGCTATAAAATGGTGTCAGCAGGGACAAGACCCATATAAACTCAAGCAGACAAAACCCAGCATAGAACTGGAGGAAATGGACACAGTCCTCAACCTTAACCAAAGAACTATTGGCAGCTGATTATTTTTTTTCTTTTCATTTTTTGGCATTGTTTGAGACAGGGTCTCTCTGCAGTCCCAGCTGGCCTGGAACTGGCTACGTAGACCAGGCTGGCTTTGAATTCACAGAGATCCACCAAGTGCTGGGATTAAAGGTGTGTGCTACCATACCTAGCCATCAGATTACTTCTGATTGAAGGAGAGCTGATCTTCTTTAAGGGAGTGACTCTAGATAAGCTGACTAGACTCCAGTGTATGAACTCACCCCATGGGACATCTGGGGACACAAACTTGACTCAATAGCTCTTAATGTATTTGACAGAATGCATCAAACCCAGTGGAGGGGACTATATGGAGGGTCTAGTTGGGGAGGGGGTTTCTAAATTTAACTAGTATGTATTGTATTAAATACATAAAAAATTCAATAAAAGATACACATTGAAGAAAAAAAAGAATGTCTAAGCAAGGCTAAGGCCCCTGTGAGGCAGGTTGTGAGGCAGGCTGTGAGCCTGGTAGAGAATACAGATTTTATTATTAGTCCTATGTTTAATATTTGCCTACGTTACTTAAATAGAAGTAATCTCTTTTTTGGCAAGTGACTCCCATATGAACTAAATTCTAATACATAAAGCTATTATCTCAGCAGAGTGCAAAAGTATAGCTATGTATTCAGAAGCATAATGCTGGGGTTTGAGCATTCGTGATTCTCAGGAGCATCCAGGTCAGTGGTTCTCTATTGTCAGATGTGTTTGAGACTAAGACTTGGTTCTTAAGGTACAGTCATTACAGTTCAGAGCTGTACCTGTGCACGCACATGTACACATGTGCACACAGAGTGGTTGGAGCCATCCTGTGCTGAGATCAGGTATACCTTGTGATGGGCAAGCTGCTGGGTAATGGTCTCTAGGCTGCTTGTCTCCAGAAGGTCAGGTGCCACCAGCCGACTGGACATGTGCAGCAGCCACTTTTCTACCTCTTGGAGCTCTCCGCTGTAGTCTTCATGGTCTCTGACTTTCGCTTCCAGACTGAAGACACGCTCCTGTAAAACAGGTACTGGTCAGAGTAGTTGATTTCCAGGCCAAAAACCTACTAAAAACTGTGTTGCATTGACTTAGTTGCTATCTATCTATCTATCTATCTATCTATCTATCTATCTATCATCTGTCTGTCTATCTATCATCTATCTATATCTATCTATCTATCTATCTATCATCTATCTATCTATCTATCATCTATCTATATTTATCTATCTATCTATCTATCTATCTATCTATCTATCTATCTATCATCTATCTGAATGACAACTCATAAGGTAGGTAGAGTGATTTGTATCAGAAAACTACTAGGATGGGGCTGGGGATGCACCTCAGGGGTAGAGTTCAAGGTTAATACATTCAAGGTTCTACATTCTATCGCTATAGTCAAGTAGGTAATTAAATAAATAGAAAGTCATCCATAATGGATAAACCAGTCATCTGCCATTAAACGCCCATCTGCCCACATCCGTCCTTGAAGCTCTGTGTCACAGAGCAAGGAGGCAGGGCTCCATTCAGGAAGTCCTTCGCCTCTCTCCTCACCTTCCCTATGCTGCAGAGATCCTGGTAATCACTTTGAAGTTTTTGTATTTTGTCTTTTAGTGTCTCATCTTGCACCAGTTCCAGAAGTGCTTCACCTTTTTCTTGCACTGAGTTTACAGAGGGCTGGTGGGATAGCACCGTCTGCTGAAGTGACTTGAATCACAGAGAAAAAGTTATTTCATTCAGATGAACAAGACAAACACACACAGATACTGGTAGCAGGCAAGTCACCACCTACCTCAGAGAAAGATCTGCCAAAAACTTACTGAATCAATATGTACAAAACATAAAAGACAGAATTCTTTCTCATGACTAATACTATTTACAGTATGGTAGAAAGGAAGGAAACACATGCAAGAAACTTTAACAGTAGAGAACAAAGTATGGGAAAATTCCATTTAGCTAAATTGCATACAGCTTATATTTCTGTCTCCCACTTCATTACTTTTGGCAGAGACAAACAAATATCAACAGAAAAGAGAATAAAGTCATTGTTTTTCAATCTGGGGTCATGAAATCTTTTCCAGCTTGGGTTAGACAGGGGTGGCCTTATGAAAGAAAATTCCAGCTGCAAAGTGCCCGAGATGCTAAAGATGCTACTTAAATAGATGAGGAGATTGATGGGAGCTGTGCTGGGATAAAAGGTCATTCTCATAGGTGCATCCTTAGTGACACGCTTTCAGGTCTGGCAGGGAGGCCGAGGTCACAGCATTGGCAGCTAGAGATATTGTACAAGCATCTGGGGAAACAGCTTTGGGGCAAGCAGCACACTGTCATTCTTTTTTTTTTTTTTTTTGGTCTTTTCAAGACAGGATCTCCCTGAAGGCTGTCATAGCTCCTTCAGGCCCATTTCAGATACAGATGACTGCACACTGTGTCAGTGCACTAAGCCATGTTGAGATCAATAGTTTTTTTCTCTCAAGCCAATATTTCTTTAGTTAAGACCAGAGGGGCTGCAGCATGTACGGCGTTTCTATGGCAAAGCTTCACACATGAGTGGAAGCCTGCATTGATCACTGTTTTGAAAACTGGAACATGTGAAGTCTCCGTCTCTGCACCTGTTCTGTACCTGTATTACTGTCTTTATTTTTTTTTTATTTTTTTTTTAATTTTTATTTATTTCTGTATGTGTATGAATGTACTGTCTGCATGCAAGTCTGTGCACCTGTGTCGTGCAATACTGCGAAGGTCAGAAGAGGGTGTCAGACTCCCCTGGAACTGGAGTTCTCCTGGAATTGGAGTTTCAGACGGTTCTCGGCCGCCATGTGGGTGCTGGGGATCCGAACCCGGGTCCTCTGTAAGAGCAGTCGGCACTCTTAACCGCTAGGCCATTCCTCCAGCCCCTGTATTACTGTCTTTAGAAATTGAGTTCTCGGGGCTGGAGAGATAGCCTAGCGGTTAAGAGCACCGACGCTCTTGCAGAGGACCCGGGTTCGATCCCCAGCACCCACATGGCGGCTAAGAACCGTCTGTAACTCCAATTCCAGGAGAACTCCAGTTCCAGGGGAATCCGAGACCCTCTTCTGACCTCCGCGGCATTGCACGACACGGGTGCACAGACCTGCATGCAGACAGTACATTCATACAACATACAAAACAATAATAAAAAAAAAATTTAAAAAAAAAAAAAAAAAAAAAAAAAAAAAAAAAAAAAAAGAAATTGAGTTCTCTGGTATTTATCTACAACTGGTCAACTAGAAGTTTCTGTCTTTAAGTTTTGATATTTCATTTTCAATGTGCTCTAAGTCAGATTTTAGACCTTGGGTGCCAAAAAAATAAACAGAAGTATCCACATGGGATGGATGTGTTGTCATTTACAAAATTCATATTTGAGAACTGTGCAATCAAGTTCTGGGAAGAAACAAAAATCCTCATGATGTTTTAAGTAAGTTTCTGATTTTGTGGCGTTCTGTACTCACAGCTACCTTCAACCAGGTGAGGCCCCCAGGCTATGGGTTGCATAGGATCCAAACCTAGACCACATTGTAAGAAAAGATGTCCATTGATTGATTATATGAACTTTAGTTATCAGTTCCCAAAGGGAAAAATAGCACCAGGACAGTGTGCATAAGCAAATTAATCTACAGAATTCAGCAGCAGAAGGATTTATGGGGTAATTTTTAGCACCTGGCAGACGTGACACAATCCAGGAACATCCCATTAGTCCCTGCCTGGTTTCTACACACAGTGTCAACAGGTACCAAGGCACTACCTTGTATTTGGATAACTGAGCTTTTTTCTCATACAGTTCCATTTTGGGTTCTTCTGGAGTCTGCAGGATTTCCTGGTATTCTGCTATCCACCGGCTCAGAGCTTTGCATTTATCTGAGAACTCCTTGGCTAAATGAAGGCCTTTCTCCAGGGTCATGTGCTCCTTCCGGACAGTGCTGGTCAGGTCTCTCAGCTGTTCCATGTGCTCATGGATCTCCTTCCTAAGCGTCTCAGCTTCACTTTCCTCCAGGAATTTCATGGCCCGCTCGCCTTTTTCTCTGGCTGACTTCAGCAGACTGTGACCCTTCTCCATGTCTTTTAATAAAACCTGAGAAAGAAAATGACTCATAAGCAAAAACAGAGTGTCTCTCATCTTCATAAAGAAAGGACTAAAGGTTTCATTTTGAGTCAACTTATAGCCACTCAGGAGTTTTTTGTTTTTTTTTTTAATTTCAAGGTCTGACCCATCAAAGAATCAGAAACCCTCTTTTCTTTAACTCAATAGAGATTATAAGTCTTAATCAAAGTACCATTCAGAAATCAGAGATTTAAAAAGAACTTGTGCCAGGCGTAGTGGTGCACGCCTTTAATCCTAGCATTTGGGAGGCAGAGGAAGGTGGATCCCTGTGAGTTCAAGGCCAGCCTGGTCTACAGAGTGAGTTCCATGACAGCCAGAGCTACAGGGAGACCCTGTCTCAAAAAGACCAAAAAAAAAAAAGAACTTGTGTTTCTTATCCTTAGCAAATTCCCAAAAGAACTGGGATACAATGTTTTATGGTACTGGGCCACTAGTTTAAGAACAGTTTTAAGTTCTAAGTATAAGACCAGGTGGATAGTTGCATATAGGCCATGTTAGTGACAACAATCACAGGTAAATAGAAGCTGCTTTAGCCTTTAGGTGTTTATAACTGTATTTGGACTAAACGTGATGATGTAACCCTTAGTCACTTGGGATCAGGATGAAGATCCCAAGTGTCTATGTAGCAAATGGACCAAAGCCTTAGGAGGAGGGGCTGGAAGGCATGCCTACCTCCAGTGTCTTAATGGGACCAAAGGCAGGAGGAGGGGCTGGAAGGCATGCCTACCTCCAGTGTCTTCATGGGACCAGAGCCAGGAGGAGGGGCTGGAAGGCATGCCTACCTCCAGTGTCTTCATGGGACCAAAGCCTTAGGAGGAGGGGCTGGAAGGCATGCCTACCTCCAGTGTCTTCAGCTTTTTCCCCATCACTGCTTTGTCCACTTTCTCAATTTTGGTAGCCACATTCTTGAAGTTCTTATGGGTGGAGCCATACCAATCAGAATAGGAACTGAGAGATAATTCAGTTTCTTCTAAACATTGGATTTCTTCTTCCAAGAATTTTACTTGCTCCTATGTAAGCAAAGAGAAAATTGAGCTGTGAATGAAAGCCCTGGGCCAGGACCTCGGCGGACTACTAGGTATCTTTGGTGGAGATTGATGACGAAAGACCACTTAGACTCATGCTGTTGGCTGTCCCTCATGAACAGTGGGGAATAGCTCACCAGCACTTGGAGCAGCAGGGCCTGGTAGCGGGAGGTCAGCTGGGTGGCCTGGCAGCCCATCCTGCTGTTCACACGGGTCTCATCTAGGATCTCCTGTGCTCTAGCCCCCACCTCCTCGACTTCTTCTCTGTGCACCGACAGGTCTTCGTGCCACTTCTGAAATGACGTTAGAACCAGAAGGAAAAAGTCAGTCCTAGGCATCCTTGAACCAAACAAATACTGTATGTTTCTTCTTAAGGGAACATTATTTCAGCATGTGTTTAGAAATATTTTATTTTGAGACGAAATTTTGAAAGTGTATCAAATATAATTTTTGTGAAAGATTAAATTACAATATGATAACAATTATATACTTATGAATGTGTGTACTTTTGTATATATTATGCTTTGGTTGAAATGCTCTTATTGAAAAATGTGCCATGGCTCCTGGGACCTTACAGGACCCTACAGCAATGGTGTCAGGATGCACAAGACCCATGCAAACTCAAGCAGACAAAACCTGGCATAGAACTGTGGAAATGGGCAGCAGGCCTCAACTGGGGCCTAACTTAGCCAAAGAACCACTGGCAGCTAATTACTGCTGATCCTCTTATAGGGAGTGACTCTAGATAGGCTGACTAGACCTCAGTGGATGAACTTGCACTGAGCGATGTCTGGAGATACTAACTTGAAACGGGAGGCCTTACCATAAATGAAAGAATGCATAAAACACAGTGGGGTGGGGGCTATAGAAGGGCACCAGTGGTGAAGGGGGTATAAAGATGATTAAGATGTTCTATATGAAATACACAAAATTCAATAAAATAAGCAAAAAATATCCCATAGAGCTTGGCATGGTAGCACATATCTTTAACGTCAGCTCTGGGAAGGCAGAGGCAGGGGAGCTGTGTAAGATAGAGGCCAGCCTGGTTAACATATAGAGGTCCAGGCCAGTTGGGGCTACAGGGAGACCCTGTCTCACCCCTCTCCATGCACACGAAAGTGCCATACACGCTTCACATCTTCTCTCGTACTTTGATAAACCTTTTAAAATACTGAAATGAATAATGAAAAAAATTCCCCAAGGCCCATGCATTGTTTTAGATGTACGCATAGAAGTTACACAAAATCAAAATGAAAGTATTTAGGAATTATTAATTTAAGAGACCACATTGGAGTACTTCCATATGGTAACCATAAACTTAAAAGACTGCAATGGGCTGGAGAGATGGCCTAGTGGTTAAGAGCACCGACTGCTCTTGCAGGGGACCCGGGTTCGATCCCCAGCACCCACATGGCGGCTAAGAACCATCTGTAACTCCAATTCCAGGAGAACTCCAGTTCCAGGGGAATCAGAGACCCTATTCTGACCTCCGTGGCATTGCACGACACGGATGCACAGACCTACATGCAGACAGTACATTCATACACATAAAAAAAATAAAATTTAAAAAATAATCTAAAACCATTAAAAAAAAGATTTCAATGGTTTTTACATAGTTTTATAGAGGAAAGTAATGGGCATGGGAGGGAGATACAAAGTATTTTAAACTAAAACTACATTTTAGTTTTTAATTTTTATTTGTTATTATTAGTATATGTGTGGCTTTGTATGGTGCGCGCGCGCGTGTGTGTGTGTGTGTGTGTGTGTGTGTGTGTGTGTGTGTGTACAGGCACATGCACATGGGTGGAGATCAGGGCACAACCTTATGGAGTTGGTCCTCTCCTTCCCCCATGGATTCCGGGGATTGAACTCAGGCCATTAGGCTTGCACAGCAAACACTTCTAACTGTGGGCCATGTCACTGGCCTACCACTCAATTATATTCTATCAAAGATGAATGTAAAAAATAATTGTTATGTGCAAGCTTTGGCAGCACATATACTAAAATTGGAACGATACAGAGAAGATTAGCATGGCCCCTGCGCAAGGATGACACGCAAATTCGTGAAGTGTTCCATATTTAAAAAAAAATAATTGTTATAAGGAGAATGAAAACTTTCATTTCTTATACATTTTCTAGGCAAACAGAAGATCGTACAAAATGAACACCAAAGACAGTTATTAAATGCTTTCATGAAATGAATTATGCAAGATAACTTGCTTGGATTTCCAGAAGGTGTACCTTCATCTGAACTAGCTGCATCTCCTTGGTGGCTCGATTAGACTGACAGTCAGTCCTGAGAGAGACTTTCTCCTCCATTTTTTTGAGCCATTCATCCACTTGCTGGAACTTCTGCTCCATCAGCCTTAGCTTGTTCACGACATTGTTGAACTGTGTCCGAGTCTCAGACAATCTGTGTTGGTAAGTCTGCCAGTCCTGCCGGAGCGACTCCAAGGCCCGGTCTTCTGCCTGGGGGATGCCAGATGGGATCACGTCCTCCCTGGTGTGCAGCACTGAGTTTAGCAGGGCCTGACCCTCAGCACAGTGCACTTGCAGTTCCTGGAGGAGAAAGGGCACAGACATCATGTTCTACCTGGAGTTCGCACAGACATCATGTTCTACCTGGAGTTCGCACAGACATCATTTTCTACCTGGAGTTCGCCCTGAACCAGTCAGCATGATGCAGCAAACCAGGTGGGCAGTGTGCCCTTCACATTAGAAAAATGTAAATTTATTTTGCTCTTCTCACACACAAAATTACATACCAAGTACTAAACATTGTTTCCTAAGTCTGGAAAAAGGTCCTGAAAAATGTTCAGTTAAAATAACACACATTGGGCTAGAGAAATGGCTCAGTGCTTCAGATCACTGGATACTCTTGCAGAGGAAGCATGTTGGTTTCCTGTACTCACGAGGTGACTAACAACTATCTATAACCTCAGTTTCAGGGGATCTGAAGCCTTGTTCTGGCCCCCTCTGGCCTTACATGTATGTGGTGCACTTAGATGCAAGCAAAACACTCATATACGCAAAATACAAATATATAAAAACTTAAAAAATAAAATCAGATAATACATATAGTGTCTCCCTCCTACTTTTCCCCAATTGTTTCTGAAGTTTGATTTTTTAACTGAAGTTTTGTGCTTTATATGCAACATTTCTTAATCAAGTTTATACCTCTTCCTTGTCCCCCCTCCCTGCCAGAGCCCTTGCATTCTGCCACACGTTTTACATCTTTTTCTCAGTCTTTCGTAAAATTTGTTCAATGCAGAAGTTTACTGTTTAGGGCAGAAGTTTGCTGATTTAGTCGGTTCTTTGATCCAGTCTTTTGTTGTTGTTGTCGTTATTCCCAATTTGTATTATTTCAACTTATGCATATATACATACCACATGTGCTGGATAGCTTTAGTGTCAACTTGACACACCTGGATTGAGGGAGCCTCAATTGGGGGACTGGCTCCATTGGATTGGCCTGTGGCCACATCTGTGGAGTATTGTCTTGATGGTTGAGCAGTGTGGGAGGGCCCAGCCCACAATGAGTAGTGCCACCCTGGGCAAGTTGTTGTGTACTGTATAAGAAGGCAGACTGGGCATGAGCCAGGGAAGCAAGCCAGTGAACAGCATTCCTTCATGGCCTGTGCTTCAGCTCCTGCCTCCAGGTTCCTGCCCTGAGTTCTTGCCTTGGGCTCCCTGAGTAAGAACTGTGACCCAGGAGATGTAAGCTGAATAAACCCTTTCCTCCCCAAGTTGGTGTCAGTCAGAGTGTTTTTTCACAGCAATGGAAGACAAACTAGAACAGAAATTGGTATCAGAAGAGTGGGGTATTGCTGTGACAGACCTGACCTTGGTGTTTTGGGGAAGGATTGTGGAGGTGTTTGGAACTTTGGGCTAGAAAAATCATTGAAATGCCTAAAGATCATTGCTGTGGAGCTTGGAGCAGTTTTGCTGAAGGAGTTGTAGAAGATGGAGGCCTGGCTTGTGAAGTTTCTAGTTTCAAAGGGGAGCAGAGATCATCAGGACTGTGTAATCTGTGGGTTCTGGTCAGCTGGGGCTGAAGAATCAGCTGTAAGTAACAAGAGACCAGAACCTGAAGGGAAATCTTTGTTGTACTGGGACAATTGATGCTGGTTAGCTGGGGCTGAAAAATCAGCTGTAAGTAACAAGAGACCAGCATCACTGTGGTGAAATCTTCTGGGAAGAATTTCTTCAGGGTCAGCACACAGAAGCTGTGTTCCAGAAGGGGCCTGAGCCTCCATCTCAAGCCAGAAGCAGGACTTGGTAACATGTAAGAGTCTCCTATATGGTTCTGGTGTTGAAATTTGAGGGGGTCACAGAGAGCAGCCGAGGCTTGGCACTGTGAGAGGTCAGGAAAGACCATTGGTGGAAGTGCACCTCGGTTGCAGTGAAGACCCCAGGATTGCAGGGGTCATGGAGAGAAGCTGAGGCTTTGCACCAGGAGAGGTCAGAAGAGACCATTGGTGAAGGTGCTGCCTCAGTTTCAGTGGCGACCCCAGCTTTTTGGAGATGCCGGGACCATGGGACGACCACCAAGAGCAGCGGCAGGTGTGGAATGGAGTAGGCCTGGGCCTGCGAGATGAGCTGTGTGTGCCACGGATGGCAGAGTCAGAGAGGGGGAGCTGCCGAAACCCTTTGGAGCCCAGAAGATTGTGAGTGAATCCCAGGTGTCCAGCCTTGAGCTACTTTGCTGGACTTAGGTTTTGTTTGAGAGTGCCTGATTCTTCCCTTTGAAATAAGACAGTACTTGTTTTGGATTTTACAGCAGCCCACAGTTAAGAGACTTTTAATAGACTGTGAACTTTTAAGTGTTTGGACATTTTAAGGACTGTGGGGCTTTTAAGGTTGTACTGTCTTAGGTTGTGATTAATGTTAACATCATACTTTGGGGATAAGAACTGGAAAGGTGGTGGTTTAATAGTGATGTGTTTTGTGTGTCAAGTTGACAAGGGGTCAATTGTGCTGGATAGCTTTAGTGTCAACTTGACACACCTGGGTTGAGGGAGCCTCAATTGGGGAATTGGCTCCATTGGATTGGCCTGTGGCCACATCTGTGGAGTATTGTCTTGATGGTCGAGCAGTGTGGGAGGGCCCAGCCCACAATGAGTGGTGCCACCCTGGGCAGGTTGTTGTGTACTGTATAAGAAGGCAGGCTGGGCATGAGCCAGGGGAGCAAGCCAGTGAACAGCATTCCTCCATGGCCTGTGCTTCAGCTCCTGCCTCCAGGTTCCTGCCCTGAGTTCCTGCCTTGGGCTCCCTAAGTGATGAACTGTGACCCAGGAGATGTAAGCTGAATAAACCCTTTCCTCCCCAAGTTGGTGTTGGTCAGAGTGTTTTTTCACAGCAATGGAAGACAAACTAGAACACCACATATACACTAAAATTATGACATCTGAAAATAAGCTATAAGTCAATTCCAAAACATGTTTAGGGGTTCACAATTTGACAGTAGTGTTGTATGCAGGCAAAGTAAGAAAAGAAAATATTACTTTACAGTCCTACATTACATAGTGAGGTATTGAATAACATCAGGTATTGAATTTACAAAAAGAGAAAAAGAGAGAAAAAAAGAATTATTCAGTTTGCTTCACAAATAGGAATTTCATGCTAGGATCCACAAATGAGGGACACCATACATCATTTGTTTTTCTGGGACTGTAAAATTTGATTTTTTTTTTTTAGCTTGAAGCCAAAAGCACTCATGATCAAAGGGGCATTATTTAAAACAGTAACCTAGGCTTATTACAGCTCTGTTTAGCACCCAAGCCTTATGGTTTTGATACTGGCTCATCTCTGTGCTACAGTGGCTGCTGAAAAAGGTAGACGAGATCCTCTTTATGCTACAGAGGTGTCCTAGGCCAGGGCTGTCCCTAGAGAATGAGGTAGCTGAGAAAAGTGAGACCAGGACCCTCCATAGGCATAAAAACTGGGGGGCTGAAACATCAGAACAGCCTGCTAGGCACTCCCCAAAGCACAAGCCCTGAAGGTTTACCCCAAACAATTCAGTGTGAATAAAGTCTTAAAGGGCGTAAACTACGGGTCTGGAGTGGTGGCTCAGTGGTTAAGAGCACTGGTTGCTCTAACAGAGGACCCAGATTCAGTTCCCAGCACCACATGGAAGCTAACAACCATCTCTAACTCTAGCTCCAGGGGAATCCAATGCTTTCTTCTGACCTCCATGGACATTGGATGACACAGGTGCATTTATACGCATGCAGGTAATATACTCATACATGTAGAATAAAATTAAATAAGAATTTAAAAAGAGCATGAACTTCATATATAAATATCTTATATCTTTATTTTTAAAAGTTTTGGCTGTGTGTTAATAAAATGACTTAAACCCAGACATTGAGGGCATGGGCTGAAGTGACCTGATCCTACTCCATTTTATTCATCTTCCCAAACAATCTGCTCTTTCATGTTTGTTACAAAGAGTTTTGTCTAATATATATCTGTATACACATATATATATATATATGTGTATAATTGTACTAGAATTATATATACATATAGATATATATATATATGTATATATAATTCTACTAGATAAACTAATTTATCCTGAAGGGAAAGTACAGTGCGATAATTAAGTGTGGATGTATGTTCAATGACCCAAATTAGGCCTTTAGTTTATTTCTCTATATATTTTGTGTGTGTGTGTGTGTGTGTGTGTGTGTGTGTGTGTGTGTGTCTTTTTGAGACAGGCTCTCCCTGTAGCCCCAGATGTCTGTAGACCAGGCTTGCCTTGAACTCACAAAGATCCGCCTGCCTCTGCCTCTGCCTCTGGGAGTGCTAGGATTAAAGCCGTGTGCCACCACACCAAGCAGGCCTTTCGTTTATATAAAATAATTGATGGTTGTGGTCCATGGAATGGTCTCTTCTAGCTTCTGATTATCTACCTATCTAGCTAGCTAGCTATCATCTATCTATCTATCTATCTATCTATCTATCTATCTATATCTATCTATCTATTTTTTACTTTATGTATATGAGTGTGTTGCCTATATGTTTAATTGTACCTGTGCCGGGCAATGCCTACAGAGGCCAGAGAGGGAGGTGGATCCTGTGGAACACTATAGTTTATGGATGGTTATTAGCCACCATGTGGGCACTAGGATTTGAACCTGGGTCCTCTACAAGAGCAGCTAGTGCTCTTAACCACTGAGCCATCTCTTCAGTCTTGCTGGTAGTTATTCTATGAATTGTTGAGATATTTAAGTAAGATTTTCTCATTTTTCCCTTAATCTACAAATTTGTAGAAGAGAGTGAGTCAAAAAGGTTGTCTTCTGTCTGTGGTCACCTAGTAGCACAGTCACATGCCACTGGGCATGGGTAGGGGGACATGAGGATCCCAGAGAAGTTCTGTGGGGTAGCTGGGAGCAGGGCAGTGCTACCTGCTATTTCCTATCCCTGTCCTCTTCTTTGGCATTGTGGAGACTCATTTGAGCCAGGGCTGGAATAGGTCCAGTTCACAGTAGTCTGACTTCAGTACTCTTTTGACCTGAACAAGAGAAACATCTAGAGAGGAACGTTTGGCCCAGTTCCTGCACAGCAGCTTAAAAAGCTCAGCATTTGCTTCCCAGGAGGTCTGGAGTGCAATGTGAGGAGGGCTATTTAAAGAAACAAAGCCAACTGTCCTCAAAGAAATTATAACAGCTGCTGAGTGTGGTGAAGCATGCCTGTAATCTCAGGACTCAAAAAACTGAGGCAGGAGCATTTTGACTTTCAGGTTAGACTGGGCTATACACCAGGATCTTGTCTCAAAAAATTTACCCCCCCCACATATATAAAACAACAGCCTAGCCTGTAAGATCTGATAGATCAGAACACCCTATTCTTTTAAGCTGAATAAAATTATAACTCTTCAAACTTCTAGTACTTAATTATTTTATGCACAGATCAGATATTTAAGATTTTCTTCTAACAACTGGGTGGAGAAAACTGAGTCAGAGAGGTGTAAAGTCACCTAGTAGCTGATCCCATGGAGGATTAGAGCTCTAATCCCAACCTGTTCACTTACAATGCTTCTTGAAACTCAACAGAAATAACCAAGGGTTGTATCCATCAGGAATATCTAGGAATTCCTCTGCTTTTTCTACCCTCTCCCAGCTATAGGGACATCCTGCCCAATCCTGATCCAATTTTAACTGGGGATAACAGCACATTAGGAAGTTTTAACACAGTCCCTAATGGAACGAACATCAGGTGATGTCACTGGCTTTTCCCCCCAATTCTTTGCTCTGTGCTCCCGGGACCCTCTTTTTGGTGATCTCCTTGACCCCTACCTAACTCTCAAAGTATAAGTAAGGATTTGATGCTATTATGAAATCCCTTGCATTAATCTATTGTCTTTATGACATTGTTTATAATTATCTAATGGTTTTCTTTTCCTCACTAGACTGTAAATTCCTCAAAGGCTGCATCATCGTCTTTACCTGCTGTAGTGTGAAAAGTGTCTGTGTTAGGCACTGAATAAATTAATTGAATTAGTGAATAAGAAAATGGCCCATGACCACTTTACCCCCATACTTGACATCTCGTCCTGAACTGCAGCCTCTGTCCCTTGCTCCCACACACTTCTAATTCCTTCTTCTAGAACTGTGACCCTGGAAGGGTCCTCAGCAGTGCAGGAGGATTTGATTGAAGGCAAATGTCTACAGATAATGCTATCAGTTTGACTTAGAATCATGTCATATTCTGTTGGTGTCTGCTATGTCCCTAATTTCAAACTATCCTTCAGGGAACAACAGGGAGGTGTGTCAGTCAATACCACACATTAGATCAGTAGACAATCTTATCAGAGTCCACTCTAGAAACTGACTGAATTCTCTGAGAGAACTGGTTCTACTAGTCTAAATTGCCTAACAAATGTTGGGAACTTGAATGCTCCAGACCAAGCCTTAGGAGGGCTGCCCTTTGTATCAGCCTGCTATAGGACTCAAGGTCACATTAACTTCTGTCACTTGAAATAATAACATCATGCTTGGAGAGACTCCTTTGTTTTCTGATAGAATTACCTGAAGATCCCGCAAGGCTGTCTCATGAGTGTGGGCATCACCTTCGAGAGCTGAGTATCTGTCAAGCTTCTCTTGTTCCTGTTCCAGCCAAGTTTCAAATGCCTTTAGGTCCCTCTGATACTCTTGGTGAAGGCGAACCAGTTTTTCATATTTCATTACTGCTTCCTGCAATTAGCGTTAAAGTGATTAAGAAAAACACCTAAATGAGGTATCAATGTGTTCCAAGAATCCTCTTTTGGAACTTTAAAAAACATAATTATTAAATCATTGGAATAGAGATGATTTCCTAGGAGAACCTTCAAGGTTTATATACAAAATATAGAAACAAATATTTCAGAACTGAGAGAGATCTCAAAAATTATTTTGCTGATTTAATTGCCTGGTCTATGAGTTTTCAATGAAATATTAGACATGCCAAACTTTAGCTTCCATAAAATTTCACTATGGTTAACAATGAAAACTGAAGTACTTATATTGTGTCTTACATGAGAATTTGGACTCTGTGTGGGTCTTCTGAACTTTGTTTAATAAAGCAGGATACCTGCTCCTAAAAGGTGTTTTTATTTTCCTTGGAAGATATATATGAAGATGGTAAGAGCTATGGTGACTGTTTATTACTTTATAAAATGTTCATTACCAGACATAATACAGCATTCATGGATTTTTCATTATGAAGGTAAACAAATTTTTATGAAACTATTATGTTTCTAAGAGTTTATTTCAGAATTATTTTATCACACTAAATTTCACATACTAACAACATTTGAAGTTTTTGTTTAATTTTCCTAGTGATATCATTAAAATACTAAAATTGACTTAGCTTCTTTTGTCAAGTTTTCACAAGGTCGTTCTTGAAACTCACAAAGTCTCTAAAGGATCTCAGGTCTAACACCTCTGCCTGGTTAGTCCACGGGACCTGGGGTAGCAGTACCTTGGCTCTCTCTTTGACAGCTTGGTATCGCTCCTGGAGATCCTGAAGTTCTAACTGGGTGACATAATGCTCTGTCATGCCTGCCCTCTTGATTTCAATGGTCTCCAGCAGGCTGCTATGAGTCAGCACTTCTTCATTTAAGAGCTAGACAACATTAAAACAAATAAGCAAGTTACCAATGTATAAGCATGCAATTATTCTTGCTAAAACTAAGTGATTTCAGCTGTACAGCTGACAAGGCACCTTAGTATATCCATCCATTTACCTCAATGATGTAGACATGTATATGCACCTTAAAACTCATGTTTGTGTGCATGCATGTGTGTGTTACATATCTGGCCCGGAACTTTCTCTCAGACACCAATTCCCAGTCAACTGCTTTATATTTATACTTAGATATTTCAAATCTCTTACATATAGAAATGAGATCCTGATTTCCGCCCCATCACCATTCTGCCCCAGTGCTATCAAATTCTCTCCCTCAGTCTTTAAAAAAAATTTTTTTTTATTGATATTAATTGCCACTTCCTGGCACCCAGTCCTCTCAGGTACCAATCCTGAGCACTGGAATTAGTCCCTTGTTCTGTGTATCTACTCTGGGTTGCTCTTAGGTCTCACTTGGATTTTGACAGATGAGGGCAGGCCACACTATGGAGTCACAGCAGTCTGGGGGGGTGCAGCTCCGCTCCCGGCACCTCTCCTGCCCTCTCTGTTCTGGCAATTCTCCATTTTCCAGTGTACTTGGGTCTTTCTCTCCTCAGATATGGGCATGCTAGAATTCTTTAGTGTGAGTTCTACAAATCTGTTTCAAATAAGTCTTTCTTTCCCCTCTGTCCTGACTCTAGACAATCTAAGTTAACCCTTACAACCCATGCTAACCCTCTCCCAAATTACTGTCTCACACCATGCACTCTTCTTCTTCTTCTTCTTCACAACTCTTCCAATTATGGTTTTTATTTATTCATATGCTTATTATTGAGTGTCCATGTCCCCACTAGAATGTTTATTTGCTTGCTTTATTTACCTACAGTGAGTACAATATCTGCATATAACAAGTTCTCAATAAATATTGATAAACAGATGAGTCATTTAATTAAACAGGGAATTAACTACCATATCAGATAACAAACATAGTATTTATGAAGCAAGTGGTTGTGATTATATTACTTGACAAATGCACATGAGACTGAGCAGTGCTGAGTTACTTGGCAGAGGTTCTATAACACCATTTAGTCATTCAAATATATTTTACTCCACATTAGTTTGTCTTTAGGCAGGGAATCAAACACTCAGGATACAATGAAAATTAATCATCATTATCCTTTTAGAGAGGGGGATCTGCAAACATCTTTCTTACATAGTTATAAAGAGATATAAACAAAGGACTGGGAGGTTAAAAAAAAAACAAACAAAAACACCCTACTAATTAACCTGGATTGAGCTGAGGAAAGCATCATAACAAAAATGTTTTCTGACCGAATCCAGAAAGGTGTGTAGGGGTTGCCAGATGTCGAAACAGAACAAAGACCTCTAGGAAAGGGAAGAGATTCTACAGAGACATACGATTTTCAAAGATCGAGGTACATTCAGGAAATAGGATGAGATTTGGCAAGGTGAAGACAGAGGTGGTAGGCGATGGTGGAGAGGAAGATGGCAGAGAACGTTAGGAGAATCTTTACCAGCACCCAAGAGAGGTCAGTATTATACTGCAGACATCGAGGAACCAGTGGGGACTTTGAGTTAGGGAAGAGAGACCTTCCTCTTTACATGAGTAAAGCAGTCAGTTGACACAGACAAGAAAGAAGGGCAGAAATTAGGGATTTCATAGTTGAGGTGAAAAGGAGAGATGAGCAGGGACGAGTGATGACATGA